>APFE031343654.1:173671-184033 GCA_000404065.3 Pinus taeda
GTTGTTGATACTTGTTGTGTATGTTGATGATATCATCTTTGGTAGCAATGAAGAAGACATGAGTCAAAATTTTGCCTTGGTGATGTAGAAAGAGTTTGAAATTTCCATGCTTGGTGAGCTCACATATTTTCTTGGTTTACAAGTCTAACAAAACAAAGACAACATTTTTCTATCACAAACCAAATATCTCAAGCAGATTTTGAAGAAATATGGGATGGAGGATTCGAAACCAATATGTACCCCTATGGTGACAGGATGCAGCCTCAGCGCAAATGATGAATCGGCAGTAGTACATCAACCAACCTATAGATCGATGATTGGTAGTCTTCTCTATCTAACAGGTACTCAACTAGACACTATGCATGCAGTTGGAATAGTTGGAAGGTTTCAGGCAAATCCGAAGGAAACTCATCTTCAGGCAGTTAAGAGAATTTTCAAGTATCTTCAAGGAACTCAAAACTATGGCTTATGGTATCCTAGAGGTACAGATCTCACACTTCATGCATACACAGATGCGGATTGGGCAAGAAGTGTGGATGACAGGAAAAGCACTAGTGGTGGTGCATTCTTCATGGGTCCTAGATTAGTATCTTGGTTCAGTAAGAAACAAAGCTCTATTGCGTTATCTACAGCTGAAGCAGAATATGTAGCTGCGACATCTTGCTGCACACAACTCCTTTGGATGATCCAAACATTGCAAGATCTTCAAATCACTTGTACTCCACCCATCTCCATTTTTTGTGACAATACAAGTGCAATCAGTATTTCAAAGAATCCTGTCATGCATTCAAAGACCATACCGATCAAGTATCATTTTCTCCGAGAACAAGTGCTTGTACAAAAGGTCAAATTGGAGTATGTTCCCTCTAAGGAACAAATTGCTGATATTCTCACCAAACCACTGCCCAGGGAGACCTTTGAATACCTCAGACAAAAGCTGGGGGTAGTTGATGCATCATCTTGTTGTTGAATCTTGTCTGTTTCAGAAATTGTTGTACGCAAGTTTCATATGAGGTATACGCGAACATACGCTGGTTTATGTGGGTATAGTCGACTTGAAGAAAAAGCAAGGATGAGAAGAGTCCAATATGGGCTTGTCAGAGACCATCTGGCACAGGTTCAGAGGGAGCATATATTCTTCTAATAATGCATTGTTGGCATTATCGTATAAGATCTTGGTTCAATTCTTCAGTTGTTTTGATGTCAGGAGGAGCAAGTGCAGAAGGAGAACATGGATATTGGTCTATGACTGACAATTGTTGTCTTATATTTCTTTTGTCAAGGTCATGTAACAGCCTGTTTTGGTTGCCCCACTATGCCTGGGATGGATAATGTAATGTGCTTATTATATCATGTATCCCCTCTTGGTTGGTAGTCGTATGTATGAAGTCTTTGGTGATAGGAAGGTTAGTTATGATGTATAAAATAATATTTCTTTTGTAGAACATCTTCTTGCAGATCTTGCCTATATGTCAAGGGGAGCTTGGACAGCACAGCAGAGCAGAGATTTCAACATGTACTCAGGGGGAGCATAACCCTTTGCCCTTGATGTCAAAGGGGGAGGAAAGACCTTGAGTGACTTTGGGTTGCCATCAAGTCCAAAGGGGGAGATTGTTGGCATTATGACACAGGTTTGGCTCGATGACATAAGTGTTGTCCTTGATGGCAACTCACTCAAATAGCATATCACAAGTTCAGGCTCTCAAAATAGTAGAAAATGAGATACCCACAGGTTCCTGTTCACAAAGCTGCGGTCATCGGCAAGTTCCACAGGTGCGTCGATCAAAAGGTGCAGACATATTCGCAGGTGTACCGAACAAAAAGTGCGAACTTAAAGTACACACACTTTCATGCAGAGAAAAACGCGCGCACGTGGGAAATCTTATGGTTGGTCCATGGTATTTAGTCCGACATTTTTGATCCTATGGTTTTGAGTCCGTGGTTTTGGATCTAAAGTATTGAACCCAGGTTTTGGGTCCCTAGTTTTGGATCTCTATGGTTTTGGACCATGGTTTGAGTAAGGCCTAGTCTATAAAAAGGAAAGGAGATCATTTGGCTGGGTACAGATGTGTTGAATATCTTAAGAAGAGCAAGATCTGAAATACTGGTGATTGGTTGGTGAGTTATAGTTGGACCTGAATCAAGGAGAAACCTGAGCATTACAAGATGGATCTACTAATGGGTCGAGATCTCTTTGGCCCATGATCAGATCTGTAAATCTTATAGTCTGGGGTATAATTGAGTCTGATAAAGTATCTATACCCGCAGGTCCGCACGCTAGACACAGTGCAGGTGCGGAGACCCGCATGCTAGACACAGCGCAGGTGCAGATACCCGCAAGCTTGACACAGCGCAGGTGCGGAGATCCGCAGGCTAGACACAGCGGAAGTGCGGATACTCGCAGGTTTCTATTGGTGAAGTTGCGGACTTTTCTTGAAATATGTTTTCGTTGCTTTTGTTTATTACTGCAGTGTTCAGGGTTCTGAATGGGTGTCTAGTTTTTATTGATTCAGTATTTGTACAAGGAAGTTGGTTGATTGTAGCTCTATTTGATGTTTGATTGATATTCATGGATCCAGTTTGAAAATTTATGAAACGTGGTCCCTAGAAGAAAAGAGAAGGTTGAAGCCTTCAGTAGGTCAGCACCTACGTACTAGTACCTCAGCGAGTACAAGAGCTAAGGGGGTTGTAGCTCCCTTCCAGGAGAGTCTGGAGAACGAGAGAAGGTTTGTAAGCCTTCTGCAGGTTGAAGCCTGCGTGCTTGGTATACACTGCACTAGTACAGAATCATTGTAAAAAGAAGTTTCTAATTGAAAGAAGATAAAGATATATTGTAGCAGGTGGTTTTCACCCACATTGGGTTTCCACCTTATATCTTGTGTTCTTTGGTGTGACTGTCTGCTCTATTTTTCTTGTTCCTGTTTACTGTTATATGGTTCTGACACACAGATTTGATCAACATCTGAAGAATAAATTAAATTATAATTCTGGAAGGTATACGCAAGTTTCATTAGTCAGATCTGCAAACATTTGTATAAATTGAAAAAGAATTTGATAATACTGATTCACCCCCCCCCTCTCAGTGTTATTTTCAACAGGGATGTTAGCCTCATACATATATTAATAATCATCAAGTCCAAATTAAATATTGATCGAGTATCTATTAAAGGGAGTGTGAAGGAATAATTCATAATAAAATATGAAATTATTCATAATGAAAGTAGACTTACTAAAGAAGTTTACGTATGACCAAAGATGAGACTAATAAGATAAGTTAGGGTTGGAAATCACATAAAATCAGCTTAGATATTTGTGGAGATATTGTGGAGAAAGTTGTGGAGGAGGTTCAACCAATTAGCCAAATTGGTATTTTGTTATGAGAACCTCATTTCTATATTACGAGGTTGCGTTTATTGTGAGAGTGTGTGAATATTGTATCATTTTTGTAAATTAATGAATTAAGGCTCGAAAGCCTTTTCTCCCAATTTTTTGTGTCCTGTTTATGATATTTTGTTTTTATTAATTACTTCACTTATTAAGTTGGGCCAATTGTTAGGGATCTTGACGTTGTGTTATCGCCTGCTTAATGAACTCTCCTGCCCCATTATCTTCCAGCACTATCATGATCCTCACTTTCTAAGAGACGAAGTTAGAGGCTCCCTCTAAACAGTGGCCTGCTCTGAATCCTTGGTACGCTATCCTGCCTCCCCAAAGAGCTCTCCAACACCTGCCCACTAATAGCCTTCTAGTCCTTCATAAGAAGTTGTACTTAGGGCTCAAATAATTATGCCTCCCCTATCAGTCTTGTAGTCCTTCACAAGAACTGAACTTAGGGTTGAATAGACACCACCTAACAGCCTGCCAATCTGCTCTTAAGCTACCACCAAACAATTTTGTCCCAAACAGGAACTTCACCAACCTAGCAAACATCAACATGGAAGAAGAACAACATACCTTTTAGAAAACTTCTTATGTCGTTCTCCTTCTCGGCCCTATGCAACATCTTTTGTGAATTTTGGCACTGGTAAGGATTTGCTGAAAGTCTATGTCAACCATCCAATTCTGGCCCAAATTACCTCAGACAAAAAAAAAAAACTTAGCAAACTCTTCTCCACAGCTCCTCCCTTCCCGTGCTATTCCCTGGCCTTCCTTAAACTGTTGTTCCACCAATTTATGAGCACAAACTAGGGCACGGCCCCTCCTGTAATAGCAAAGAAAATTAGACAGCCTATCCACAGAGAATAGCTCCCAAAACCATGCACGAAAATATCCCTGATCCGCTCTTCTTCCACTCAGCCTGCTCCCTACCAAACTTGACCTTCCAACCAGTCACAAGAAAGACACAACCAATCTCGACTCACCTTCCACTGGGCTCCTATGCTTTGCGGCCAACTCAAAAATGTCTTTTCCTTAAGTTGTTCACTCTTGTGTTGAGCTTAATTTTTTTCCACGCTCTGATACCATGTATAAAATCCACGAAAATCTACAATTACCCTAATGAACAATCTGAAAGCTAGTTTCTTTTCATTAGGACACAGAATTTCTCTACTTATTAGCAGCGGAATAGGAACAGAAATAAACACAATCACTCAATAATCGAGACAACCAAAAAATAAAATTAAAATTCAAAAAAAAAATCTAGGGAACCCAACTAGGAAAACCCTTTACTTGTTTGAGAATTTTATTAATAGAAGAATGAGCAATAGATCTCTTACAATACAATATTGTCTCAACGGAAAACACAATGTTACTCCCTGCCTGAACTAGGCTTGAATGAACTGTAAGTAGCCTAACCCTGTCTCCCCTTTTCTATGCGCATAGGTTGCTCCTATTATTTAGGGGATTGTCCCTAAGTCCTTGAGCAAATCCCAAGGGAAATTCCTCCTGAAATCTACGCACAAGCTTCTTTTGTACGCTCTTCCTCTCACACACAGACAAGCATGTGCTCTCTATTGCTTTGTCCCACCAACTCGTGCACACAAAACAATGGTGTACAATGGTGCCTTCATCCTCCTTATAAGCAATTCGCATAGGCTGAATATGGCAAGTTGTATTTTAGGAACTTGACATGTGATTGATGAGTTAACTAAGTGCAACTGACTCATGGAACTCGTCTAGTCTCAATTTAAAACTTGAGACTCAATCACTCGTCCTTCTACCAATCAAACTCGCACTAGAAGACAACAATTGAGCCTTCCACTCCTGCATATTAGTCTTACAGCTTCATGAATTGTCCTAACTTATAATTAAAAACTCGTCCTAACTTTTAGGAACTCATGCATGCTAAGGAAAACTACTTCTTGGTTTCTTTGACTAAGCCACGTGTCAAAGAAGGACCTTTCTCGCTACTATTTTCAACAGAAAGGGCAAGGTAAGTTTATTACCAAGCCCATGCAATTAGCCCAACCTCATCAATGTTGTTGGGCCTTTCAGCTAGTTCTGTGCTCGCAGGTGTCTGGTTTGAATCTCCTTGAATGAGGCCTACTAATATACACCAACGAGTTTACTATGGATGCCATCAACAATTGTAGGGTTATCCCTCGTGTTTCCCAGCAAGGTTTTCCTTCGAAAAGACTATTACCGGTACACAACCTAGAACTAATGGGCATTGGCTTAATTTAAGAACAAGATAAGAAATGTAATACTCGTAATGGAAGTATTAAGCGTATAACAGAAGCATGCACTACAACAGTATAGAAAATAAGCACAAACACAGTATACAAGTACACCACACAAAAATCAGAACAACTGCTAAGGCATTTTATTAAAATCTGAGATGGATGGAGTATACATGTAGCATGGACTAGGTGCACCTGGGATTACACAAGCAAGCTAAAGCAAAACCTAGGTGATAGAAATGTCCTGAAGAGTTAGAACCTCTACTCAACGTCGCTCTGCACAGGCCCTAGAAATTGCAACTACAGCTACACCGAGAATGATAAGAATGTCCCATTGTAGCGCCCGGAATCCCTTGAAATTGCAGTTGTAGCTTCTCGCAAAATTACTCAACACAACCCAGAAGGGAAATGGCTCAACTCCTAAGCACCTGTTGACCCACAAAGTAGCGTGAATTTCCAAGTGAGACAGGCAATGCGCACTTCTAGAAAATAGTTGTAAGTGCCCCCCAATTCCACCAAGAAACCTTCCCAAACTCCTAGGAAATTTCTCTCCAAAATATCCCTTCCAACTCCATCCCTCCTCACAACAAAATCCTCTTTCCTCAAGCCCTTGCGAATTTGTCCAGAATGGCCCCTGCACAGGCCCTAAAGCCAAAAATTCCACATATAGAATTTCCTCACTAATCAGTTGTGCAACCACCCAAAATCTCCAGTGAACCACTAGGCCAATATGCCCCTGAAAGCTCGGAATTTCTCCTCATCAAATACAGCTCCTCCAAGCAGTGCGAATTTCTTTGATTGCACTTTAATTATTATTTTCCTTTTTCACCCATCTTTCCTAAGTTTTGGCATCAAAATTGTATTCATTCCAAAATTGCAAAATTGTGAAACTCCCTTAATTCCCCTCCTTAGCACTTTAATTATTATTTCCCTTTTTCACCAACCTTTCCTAAGTTTTGGCATCAAAATTGTATTCATTCCAAAATTGCAAAATTGTGAAACTCCCTTAGTTGATTTTAATGAGAAGGAACATTACAGGAAATACCAAATAAGACGGGAAAAGTTAACTAACAAATGTATTTTGGGACTTGCGTTTGCTAGGAAATGATGAGGAATCACAAGAGATATGACCAATACAGATTAGTGTGGGTAATTTCTTGGATCCAAACCTCAAAATAAGTTGGTTGTAGGTTTCACTGGACTTCTCACTAGCACAAATTTTCAGATTATGCAGTAACTCTTTGTTGTGTCTCTGGCCATTGTTGTCGTTGTTTGGTAAACATTCATTAATTGTTTCCATCCTCTTCTTCATTCTTATTACCAGAAAGAGAACTCAAAGAACAGTATTAACAAGCATTCTGTTACCCCTCAAAGTGCATCTACATTTTAAGAGTTCGCTCTAGCATGGTAGCAACCCTATTAAGGAAGACACTGCTGCTATGAGGGTTGAAGATGGTGCTGCCTTAAGGGCTTTATTTCCAGCATTATTAGTTCTCATTTTCTAACATATGTTTAGGGCCTGTTAAGAATGAAGACTTTTAGTAAGACAATGACACTTCAAAGAAATTAGAGCCTTGTTCTTAGTGTTTTTGAAAGTGCTCAGTCTGTTGGATTAGATCTGAATAGCGGCAATCTATTTTAGACTCAAAAGGCAGCAGAAGTGTAGTAACTATTACAACAGGAAGGTCTATCTAAAGACCTTGCTATTAGACCTCAATGGCAGAAGGCTTGCAAGTCAGAATTGGTTCATATACAAAGCCAACATTCACATGGAAAAGGTTGTCGGCTGTACGACACAAAATATAGTAAATGAAGCAGCTAAAACATCTATGGCTTCATATCTTCTAGTGTTAAATTTAGTTAATGATGGTATGTTCTATGCTTAGCACAATTACTTCAATGTTCCTTAAGCAACCCAATAGAAATTTCAATTTAGGTTTCCAGTAGCAATCATATTAACCATTAATCACATTGACAATAAAAGTAGATAGAACATAAAACAATATGCATAAGACAAGCCAAGACAAGAGGACACCAGATTTCACGGATGCCAGGGATAAACTCCAATGTGGGGAAAACCCTTTGATCAATTCTTCTTATTATTATATCAAAATTTCAGCAGAGAGAGAGCACAAAACTCAAATTGACTTGCCCAATTCAAAGTCAAAACAGTCCTGTCAATTTCTGCAGTCAGCTGCAGTCAAACTTCAGCCCTAACCAGAAAGTCAACATTGGTCAAATGAGCAAGAAATCATCCTCAAAACAGCTCGATCTTCCTCAGTCAAACTCGGCCTAATCAGGAGGTCATCGTCAGCCCAAAACAGCTCAGTCAAACTCATTCAAAGGAGAGAGGAAAACTATTGTAATTTTATGCGGTCAAACTGCAATCAACCTCGAAGTTAACGCTGGTCAAACTGCCCACATTCCCTCGATTTTTGTGCCCAAAAATGTGGGCTAAAGAGACAGACAAGATCCTCCAAAAATCGCAGTCAAAGCTGGTTAACAACCCCTTGGTCAACGACAGTCAAACTTGGTCTGCTGTCTGAAATTCCGGTCCTGCAATTCAGCCCAAAAAACTTGACCTTCCCACACGTGTGAGAGAGAGAAGCTGCCCAATAGCTATACGAACCAGCAGAGAGAGAGAGCACAAAACTCAAATTGACTTGCCCAATTCAAAGTCAAAACAGTCCTGTCAATTTCTGCAGTCAGCTGCAGTCAAACTTCAGCCCTAACCAGAAAGTCAACATTGGTCAAATGAGCAAGAAATCATCCTCAAAACAGCTCGATCTTCCTCAGTCAAACTCGGCCTAATCAGGAGGTCAACGTCAGCCCAAAACAGCTCAGTCAAACTCATTCAAAGGAGAGAGGAAAACTATTGTAATTTTATGCGGTCAAACTGCAATCAACCTTGAAGTCAACGCTGGTCAAACTGCCCACATTCCCTCGATTCTTGTGCCCAAAAATGTGGGCTAAAGAGACAGACAAGATCCTCCAAAAATCGCAGTCAAAGCTGGTTAACAACCCCTTGGTCAACGACAGTCAAACTTGGTCTGCTGTCTGAAATTCCGGTCCTGCAATTCAGCCCAAAAAACTTGAACTTCTTCCCACACGTGTGAGAGAGAGAAGCTGCCCAATAGCTATATGAACCAACGAGAGAAGAATTTGTGAGAGATGATGGTGCCAAATGAGGTGTGAGGTCACTTGTATTTATACAATTCACTGTGGGTGAAGAGACACGTCCATTGGGCTTCTTGAGCCTACATGTTGATGTGGTCGGCCTGAACAATTTGCACATGTGTGGTCATAAATTCAAAATCACACTTCTGCTTGTCCAAATTGGATGATCTTTATATCAATTTTGATACTCTCAAAAAGAGAAATTTAATGCAATAATAATCTCTATCAAATGAGTTGTCCCAAGGTGGAATTTGGCCCTAGTTGCCAATTTTAACACTCCATCTCAACTAGGGAGAATTCCACCTGCCAATCCATCTGTCATCGATCATCATGCCATCTTATTGTCTTAAACCATCTTTTTCATCTCATCCCTGCTCTGCTGAACCATGATGCAAAAATGAAAAAGAATTGATCGAGAGTGAGTCACACGACCTTACCACTCTCCATTGACAAAATACAATTCAGAGGTAGAACCTCAATTGATCCCAGATGAAGTTGTTGAATGCCATGCATCCTAGACATAGGGAGTACGGCAATACACAATGCATCCATCAGTAGTGCTATGGTCCCTATCCACTTTTCCCAACACATTGGCCAAATGAGAGGTACTTCCCATGAGTCCCGGACTACATGGGTAGGATGTATCTTGGGGCTTCAGCAAGAGAAGGTGAACCACTCATCCTGCTCATATGCCATAGGAGAAGGTGAACCACTCATCCTATGCATATGTCAATCGTAGGGGAAGATGAACCATTTACCCTACATACATGTGTCTGCAATCGTGGGGGAAGGTGAACCACTCACCCTAACACAAAAAAAATAAGTTGTAGCGTCACAGGGAAAAGTGAACCACTCACCCTATACATAGCGTATCGATAGGGGAAGGTGAACCACTCACCCTAAGGTCGCTCATAGCTCCAAGAAGAACCCCAAATCCCCAAGAGCTCCCAGAGCTCAATGTTCAACTCAAGCAGGACCCTCATAGGAGGGTCTTTCCACGACTCCAAGTCTCTCTCGGAAGGTTAAGAATTTCATCTTCCCCAAGGGCTTTGTGAGGATATCTACGACCTGCTCATCAGTCCTTATGTGTTGGGGCCTTATTGCTCCCCACTGTACCATATCCCGGTTAAAGTGGTACATGATATCAATGTGCTTGGAGCGGTCATGGAACACAGGATTCTCTGAAAGGTGAATCCCACTCTAGTTGTCGCGGAAGATCACAGTGGTATCCAACATATGCTCATGTTGAAATTTGGTACCGAAGGACAGGTGGTTCTCTAAAGTTTTGATCTTTGGCCTAGGGAAAAGTGTCCAAAAGAATTTAATTTTTCTCCTAAAGTAACTTTATAATTTTTATAAAGTTAAATCTAATTAAAAGTGACTTTAAGTGATAAAGTTACTAAACTCTAATTTTAAAGTGACTTTAATAAAGTCAATGTAAAATTAGAAAGGAAAAGTGACTTGGGAAATAAATGATTAAGTGGGTCTTTATTAAAGTGGGTGAATTAAAAAATAGAAAGTGAGATTTAAATGTGCATTTAATCTCAACCATTGATCTAAATCTATT
>APFE031343654.1:184053-210719 GCA_000404065.3 Pinus taeda
ATCCAGTATTTCATGATAGGTCAAAGCATATCGGGATCAAATATCATTTCATCAAAGACTATGTTCAGAAGGGAGCTATGAACCTTGAGTATATTTCCACTGATGAGCATGTTGCAGATATTCTTACCAAAGCCTTACCACGGGGAAAGCATGTCTACTTCAGAGAAAAGATGGGTGTGGTGAGGAACACCTTCCTTGGTAAGAGGGAGTGTTGAAATTTGGTATCGGAGGACAGGTGGTTCCCTAAGGCTTTGATCTTTTGCCTAGGGAAAAGTTTCCAAAAGAATTTAATTTTTCTCCTAAAGTAACTTTATATTGTAAAGTCAAATCTAATTTAAAAGTGACTTTAAGTGATAAAGTTACCAAAGTCTAATTTTAAAGTGACTTTAATAAAGTTAATGTAAAATTAGAAAGGAAAAGTGACTTTGGAATAAATGACTAAGTGGGTCTTTATTAAAGTGGGGTGAGTTAAAAAATAAAAAGTGAGATTTAAATGAGCATTTAATCTCAGCCCTAGATTTCAATCTATTTCAGCCATTGGATTTAGAGGTTACCCAAAAGTCACTTAGGATTAGATTAAAGGAGGAAAAGGAGGCAAAAGGTCATTCATTCTTTCATGAGCAAATTGAGAGAAGGAGAGCAAGAGAGCAAGGGAGATTTTTGGACAAGGAGGAGAAGGAGACAGCAGCTTGGCACACATTCCAAGGCAGCAGTTGAGCAGATTTGTACAGCTGATTCAGCACACAGTGAAACGCTGATTTTGGCATGATTTTCTAGAAATTTGTACAGCTAGTTTGCACAGAAATCGGGGAATGGTTTGCACTGAAATTGAGGAGCAATTTGTTGTTTTTTCTGCACGCAAATCGAGGTCCGTACAGCGCATTTATTGCAATCCGTACAGCGCATTTATTGCAGTCCATACAGCGCATTTATTGCAGTCCATACAGCGCATTTAAAGCTTGAAAGTGGGCACGAAAATCGAGGAGGCCATACAACATTTATTGCTGTCCTGTTTGCTGTAATTTCCAGTTTGCTGTGAGGCACGGGAAAAGAGATAAGTTGTAAATTTGCTTGCTGATTTTTTGTTGAATATTTCTCACTGTAAAAAAGGCATTTTCAGAAATAAAGAAGAGCTCTCGAACTGGTTTTCCCCAAGAGTTGTAGGGTATTTTTCCAGGGTCACATTGACCAAAAATCATTGTGTTCAAATGTGTTAAATGACTGTTTGTACCTGCTGATTTTTTATTTCTACATTTTCCAGCATTTTGTAAAATTTCCAGAATTTGTGTTTTCAGCGAAAAATTATTTTTTTCAATTGTTGAATGTATGGATATGGGAAAGGGCATTTAACTATATGGGAGAAATAAGGTGAAACTGAAAACCGGGGTAAGAAATGAGAAATTTCTACAGCTCAAATAGTTCACTAAAGAGCTTCCTATACCAAACAACTTCACAACAGGCCATACTAGCAGCAATGTATTCGGCCTCAGCGATCTTAAAACAACTGATTTCTGCTTTCCGCTCATCCAAGAAGTTGATGCAGACCCCAATGAGAAGCAACATCCAGACGTGCTCTTACGATCCACCACACTACCATCCTAATTAGCATCAATATATCCATTTAGCCTCAAATTCCTGGCAGTGTATCTCAGTCCATAGTTGATTCTGCCATGGAGGTATCTCAAGAGATTCTTAGCAGCAATCCAATGTATGTGATGAGGCTCGACCATAAATTGACTCAACGTATTCACAGCAAAGCATATGTCAGGAAAGGATTTTACCAAGAACATCAAGGCCCCCACAAGTTTTCTATATTCGAAAGGATTTGCCAATTCGGGCCCAGTGACACCTCCACATAGATTCTTGAAGTTGAGTTCCATCGGAGTAGACATAGACTTGCAATCCCCCATCCCACATATCTCGAGCAGCTTCACAATATATTTTCCTTACGAAAGGAAAATCTTACCTGGCCTTTGCCAGGCCTCCAAGCCTAGGAAGTAACGCATCAAACCTAGGTCCTTCATCTCAAACTCAGAAGCCAACTCCCTTTTGCATTGATAAATGAGAGCGTTTTCACCTATCAAAAAGAGATCATCCACATAAAGGACCAAAATGAGAAGCTTGTCCTTTTCAACCATGAAATATAGGTTATGGTTAGCTTCACTCCTTATAAATCCCAGGTTCATAAAATAGCTATCTTTCCTCTCATACCAAGCCCTGGGGCTTGCTTCAACCCATAAAGGACTTTCTTCAACCTGCACACATGTGTCCTTCAGTCTTGTACTTCGAACCCCTCAGGTTATTCCACGTAGACTTCCTCCTTTAGCGAGCCATGCAAGAAAGCAGTCTTAACATCCATTTGGTGTAGGTTCCATCCTTGAGAGGCAGCAAGAGCAATAATAGATCGGATAGTGGTGTATCAGGCAATTGGTGCAAATATCTTGTTATAGTCTACTCCTTCCTTTTGAGAGAAGCCTCGAGCAACGAACCTGGCCTTGTATTTTTCAGCACTCCCATCAGCTCCATGCTTGATTTTGTCAAGCCATTTCGAGGTGACCACAGACTTGTCCTTGGGTCTAGGAACAACATCCCATATATCATTCTTCATGATTGATTCGTACTCCTCATTCATCGCATCCTTCCATACTTGGTGTTTCACAGCTTCTTCGAATGTACATGGCTCAGATTGAACAATAGTACTCATAGCAGCGAAGTACCCTTGGTATCTGTTCGACTTCTTACTTTCACGAAAAGTCCCTCTTGGAGCAATATGTCTTTCAACATCTTCGAGAGTGTCTTTTAAGCCACAAAGCCCTTTTCTTTGAGGTAGAGAGATCACCAGGAGGTGGATCAATGGGATCAATCGGTCCTTCAACATCAGGCATCGATTCATCTGTCGGAGATTCATCCTATTTTCCTGCAACATCATCATTGTCCTTCGTTGGGATAGGGAGATCTCTAGCTTTCCCAAGGGCAAAATCTTCATCGAAAGTGACATCATGGCTTATTTCCACTTCTCTTTGACCGGGCACATAGATTCTATATGCCTTCCAATTTTTATTGTAGCCCACAAATGTTCCTTTCTTCCTAGATGCTTCTAACTTGTTTCTTTTCTCTTTAGGCACATGAAAATATATGGGACATCCAAATATTCTAAAATGATAAACATCAGATTTCTTACCAGTGAAAACTTCTACGAGTGTCTTGAAATCCAATGCTTGATGTGGGCTTCTATTTTGAACATATACGGCAGTATTGGCAACTTCTCCCCATAAGAACTTCAGTAGGCCTTGGTCATGAAGCATGGCATGGGTGGCTTCTATGATTGTTCAATTCTTCCTTTCAGTAACACCATTTTGCTCAAGAGTGTATGCAACAGTTGTCTCCCTCTTAATGCCAACCTCTGTGCAAAAGTAGTTGAATTCATTTGTTTCATATTCAGTTCCATTGTCGGTCCTCAATATTTGGATCTTCTTCGATGTTTGATTCTCCACCAAAGCTTTGAAAGAACGGAACCATTTGAACAAATAGATCCATGTTTTGCGAAATTCATCCACAAAGATAGCATAATATAAGTATCCTCCCAATGATGTTACAGGCAACATACCAGATAGGCCAGAATGGCCCAGTTGAAGAATGTCGGTAGTTTGACTTTCACTTGAGGGCAATGGTCCCCTTGTATGTTTTCTAGCTACACAACCCTAACAAATACCTTCATGATCTATGTTGAATTCGGGCATGCCTGTGACCATCTTCCATACCCCAGACACTTCATCCTTCTTCTTCAAGAGATAGATCCATGTTTTGTGAGAGAAGTCATCCACAAAGATAGCATAATGTAAGTATCCTCCCAATGATGTTACAAGCAACATACCAGATAGGTCAGAATGGACCAATTAAAGAATGCCGGTAATTTGACTTTCACTTGAGGGGAATGGTCCCCTTGTATGTTTTCCAACTGCACAACCCTGACAAACACCTTCATGATCTATGTTGAATTCGGGCATACCTGTGACCATCCTCCTTACCCCAGGTAAGGCTTTGTAATGAAGGTGAGCAAATCTTCAGTGCCATAATTCAAATTGAAGAGAAGTGTCGCAAGTCATAGCTCCCAAAGGACTTCCTCCAACTTGATAGAGACCTTCAACCCTAAATCCCAGTGTAAATGCATCTTTAGGGTTTCTTTTCCAAATGCGTACCTTTCCATCAATGAATGCTACCTTGAAGCCTTTATCTTCCATCATAGAAATAGACACCGGGTTCTTCTTCAAATCGGGTACATACAATACTTCTTGTAGATGAAGGGTTTGATCTTGATTTAAGTGAAGAGTGACAGTCCCTATCCCTTTCACGGGGTAGGTCACATTGTCTCCAAGTATGATCTCCAAATTAGTCTCCTTTTCAATCAAATTTGAGAGGGGCCTCCTTATACCTAGTGAAGTGCCTTAAGGCACCACTATCAATGAGCCAATGATCCAAAGTGTCTGGAGGAGAGGAAGTAGTGAGGGCGGAAATAAGATAAAATTCTTTTTTTTCTACAACATTAGTTTCCTCATACCTGGAATTTCTCGTTCTTTTGGGAGGTCGACCATTACCATATCGAGCAACGGGAGCATTCCTCTTTCCTTTGTTGTTGAACCTGTTGTTCCTTTGACTGCCATTGCCTTTGAAATTGTTGTGATTGTCGCTGTTGTCATCCTGTGTAGTATCCTTCTTGTGAGGACACTCTCTAGCATAGTGTCCAAACCTGTTGCAATTGTAGCACCTTCCTTTTCTTCCATCTTTGAATCCCTTCCTTTTCTTCCTTATTTGAATCCCTGCTTGAATCCTTGACCTTGTCTCTTCAGACCAGCATTTTTCTTCCATTTTGCATGAGTTGAAGGCTTGTCTCTCTCCATCATCCTTGTCTCTTCTTGTGTGCACAAGCCAATAATTCATCGAAACTAGGAATCTTGTCATTGTTAAGAATAGTAGTGTTAAACACATCCCATGCTCTTGTGAGACCTCCAGGAGCAATGAGAGTGAGCTCCCTATCAACAACAACTTTTCCAATAGATAGAAGACCATTCTTGATTTCGGTAATCCTCATGAAGTAGGATTGGATATACTCCCCTCTATCCATCTTGATGTCCTTCAACTTGTTTTTGAGAAAGAGAATTTGATTTGCATTGTTTACTTTGAACATCCCAACCAGCTTATCATACATCTCCTTAGATTTTTCCAAATCAGTAATATAGTCAACCAAATGCTTTTGAATGGAATCAATGATAATTCTTGTAACTTTGACCTCAGCTTTCATGTATTTCGTCTTTGCAGCAACAGGTGCATTTGAAGGAGGCTTCACCACTCTTCCCTTTACATAGTCCATAGCATCATTCTCTTCCAAATTCAAATCCAAAGTCATCTTCCATGCATGATAGCTGGATTTGTCCTTGAGCTAATCCTCCGATTTGAAGTATGATGTAGTCGTCGTTGAAGCTAGACCAATATTCTTGACCAACAACTCTTTTCTTAGTGATTTATTTTCTCTCTCTTGCTTGGGCTTTGTCTTCACCTGGCCTCTGATACCATGTTAATTTTAGTTAACAATGGTATGTTCTATGCTTAGCACAATTACTCGAATGTTCCTTAAGCAGCGCAATAGCAACTTCAATTTAGATTTCTAGTAACAATCACATTAACCATTAATCACATTGATAGTAAAAGTAGATAGAACATAAAACAATATGCAGAAGACAAGCCAAGACAAGATGACACTAGATTTTGCGAATACCAAGGAAAACCCCCAATGTGGGGAAAGCCCCTTGATCAATTCTTCTTATTATTATATCAAAATTTCAGCAAAAAGAGAGAGTAAAAAAAAAATTGACTTGCCCAATTCAAAGTCAAAACAGTATTGTCAATTTCTGCAATCAACTGCAGTTAAACTGCATCCCTAACCAAAAGTCAACATTGGTCAAATCGGCAATAAATCATCCTCAAAACAGCTCAGACTTCCCCAATCAAAACTCAGCCTGATCAAGAGGTCAAAGTCAGCCCAAAACAGCTCAGTCAAAGGAGAGAGAAAACCCGTTGAAATTTTTTGTTGTCAAACTATATTAGACCCTGAAGTCAACGCTAGCAAACTACCCAGATTCCCTCAAATTCTATGCCCCAAAATGTGGCCTAAAGAGACAGTTCCTCCAAAAATCATAGTCAAAGCTGGTCAACAACCCCTTGGTCAACACTAGTCAAACATGGTCTGTTGTCTGAAATTTCAGTCCTGCAATTCAGCCCAGAAAACTCATCCTTCTTGCACACGTGTGAGAGAGAAGTTGCCCAATAGTTGTAAGAACCATTGAGACAAGGAGAGAGAAGAAAGTGTGAGTGATGATGGTGCCAAATGAGGTGTGAGGTCACTTGTATTTATACAATTTGTTGTGGGTGAGGAGACACGTCCATTGGGCTTCTTGAGCCTACATGTTGATGTGGTCGACCTGACTAATTTGCACATGTGTGGGCATAAATTCAAAATCACACTTCCGCTTGTCCAAATTGGATGATCTTTATATCAATTTTGGTCCTCTCAAAAAGAGGAATTTAATGCAATCATCATCTCCATCAAATGAGCTATCCCAAGGTGGAATTTGGCCCTAGTTGCCACTTTTAACATCCAACTTGAGATCAACATATATTATCAAACATATCTCACCTACCAGAAGTTACAGACTTAAGATGTCTATTCTGAAAACATATTAGGACGGGCTAACAAAAGAGAAGAGATCAAATGCTATTGTAAATGGAAGCCTAGAACAGAAATAGGGTTTTGATGTCAATACTCTATTTCACTGTTGTTTTGGCAAGAAATAATGCAGCACTGTATTTATAATGTTTTGAAACAGCGAGCAGTTTCAAGTCTTGACACAGCAAAACCAAAGCCTCATGGGGTGAACGTCCATGCTTAATTGGAGGCTCTTGGCACTTGGATGACATGTTGGCATGGTTGACTACCATCTCTAGTAGAGCTCCCCTTTGGTTAGCTCTTTATGGCACATAGTTTGATGCATGATCACATGATGTCACTTGCTTGATGGGGTCATCCCCTATTCCATGGATATATTTTATCATTTGATAACTTGGAGCATGGTTGATTACTCACACATTATAGATCAAACCGTTGTTTCATGGATCCACTAGTTGGCACACTTATTTCAGGCCTAACCACTTCACATCGCAGATTTTGAGGAGACCATCCCCTTCCTTTTGGGATCTAGCACTTACTTGGTGATATAGCACCGATTGATGAGTTGCAGTACTATTCCTAATAGAGAGCTCCTTTTACTTGCACACATGTTTAGGCATGGTTTGTTTTATCGGACCATCCCCTTACTTCATATTGCTTGTTTGAGGGGCCATCCTTTTCTTCATGTATCTAGTAGAATGTTATGATCACTTAGCATGTGGATTTATACTATAGATTAGTTACTTATTTCGTAAATCTAACTTTAAAGGATGAAATTGTTACACATTGGAGAGGACTATTGAAATGTAACTAGTATTGGCCTTCATGATTTGTACTTGAGTCATGACTTGACGTAATTATTGACGTAATTGAATAAAGAAAAGAAAAGAAAAATTATTTGTAAAAAGAAAAGGATTATTTTAAATGGGTTTCTTGCCCATCATGTTGTGGTCCTAGGTCAAAGCACCCATTGTGTGCTCTAGGGGTCTTGTTGTCAAGTGAAGAGTCAATGTCATGATGGTCTAGCCCTTCGAAGGCCCTTGTAACAAAAATGAAAAATATTTAATGTAATATATCATGTCTAGAAGCCTCCAAAATGATGGGTCGGCCAGCCCTCTTCAAGTCGGCCTAGAAAGGCCTAATTCGCTCTCATGGAAGACTATAAAAAGGAGAACTTCACCTCATTTGAAACATACATCGAACTCAAGTCATCTTTGATCCTATCACAGAAAAGAAAAGTTTGATCCAGAGAAAATTATGTGAGAAGAGGAGCAAATTTCTATAGAGGATAGCGAAGAAGTTGAATTTTGTCTTTGCCTGCTCTCATGTGCGAGTTCCTTGGAGAAATTAGGGTTTCCTCAGTCATCAGTTTGCAGAGAGTTGGTTTGAGGTTCTGGCTGGCTCATCACTTGGAAGGTTTTGTCTTGGGTCAAGGTCAAGGTCTTGAAAGCTTTCATTGAACATATTCTATAAGAAGAGACTTTGTGGGTTTTCCTCTCTAGGAGAGGTTTTGGCCCTAGCTTGCAGTCTACATCTAGTGTTCTTGTGTTTGTATTATGATCTTTTATTGACATTTGTCTTGATGATAAAATAGAACTAAATAATAATGCTAATGCTCTAAGTTAACTCACAAGAAAATGTCAAGAATTGCAGAGAAACCAAGCAATAAAATATATATTTATTTGCCCAAGATTTCTCAACATGGTATCAAAGCTAAGGCTTTGAACAGAAGGCAGAAAGAAGGTCAGTTTAACATCATCTCTTCTCAAGAACCTAAGCCAAATTTGCGGAGGCATCTAAGACATATTTTTGGGCACTTTATCAAGCCCTAACTGTAGAGATAAGACCACTATCTTCAATACAAGACCGAGATCGTTTGAAAGGCACTTAAACAATGGTTCAAGGAATTAATTAATTCAAGAAGAAGCCCACTCAAGACCACCTTCATTGGCAAGAAGATCGAACCTTTTTGGGCTTCCCCATTAGCCCTAATCTCTTATTAAAGACCGCATACCTATCCAGAGAAGAATGAGGACATAAAAAGATACGTTCCTATGAAGCGCAAGGCTGATCAAGCTCAAGGTTATCAAAACCAAACCAGTGATCGAACCGGAAAACCCTTTGAACCGAGAACCGGACCAAACAACCGGTCAACCAAAAACACATAAAATATTCAAATTTTAAAGAAAAAAATATATATTCATGTGCATCCATAGGAATCCAAACCATTTATACACAAATGAGCAAAAGTTCTCATTTATATAGCATGTAAGGGCGCACATAACCAAAATAGCATCCATTGCAATTCATCTCTGAACCAAAAATACATCAACAAACAAGCTCCAGATGGCCTCTAAAATCCCAAAAAATCATGCTAAAACAAATACCTACATATCATCAAAATCATTGCCTATATTGGGATCTTCATCATCAATATCACCCTCTAAGCATTAAAATAAGATAAAAAAAAAGTAGCATGTCAAGTCAAGATTTTGTTTGAGTGATGGGTAAATTTTTAGTAGGGTCGGGATATAAGAGTTCAACAACCAATGCCACTAACATCAAGGTACATAGAGGGTTTGGTGCTCTTGATTAAATACTAGTTTCATACCCTCATACATGACAACATCCAATGGAAACATTGCAATCCCTACAATTCTAAAATCTTGAAAACCGTTAAGTTTGCTAGATTTTGAATGAGATATAAAATTCTAATTTCTCCATATGAAATCCAATGAGGTCGGAACCCTCTCAAACATCCTAAGTCATTTTCATTTTCATCCTTTTACTTTATGAATTTAACATTACCATGAATTGCATAGCAATACTAGGGCCATAGGCCTTAATATTACGTTGCCCCACTCAAAAAAAATTGTCTTCAAAAAAAAATGCAATTCGAATGTCTTTGGTCAAATTGTATAAAACTGGCCAGTTCAGTACAAAATCGGTTGGTCCTGTGAAAATTGGCCGATTCGAGTACCGAATTAACCAATTCCATGACAAAACCAGCTGATTTGGTACCAAAATAGCCATTTCCGTTCCAGACCTTCAACCCGACCGGTTTCACCCCCAAACTGGTCGGACGGGCCAATTCCACCGGTTTTGGTCCAGTTTTGATAACACTGATCAAGCTAATCAAAGGAGGTCGCATTTCCTGATGTGATTGCAAAGATCTAAAGATAATCTCAAGGTCCACATCGCTCATCTAAGGATCAAATAGTTCTGAAGCATTTTCATGTCATAGGTATGTATATTTATTTTTGAGCATTGGAAGGTATCCAAGGGCTAGTTTTTGACATCTACAATATCTCTAGAACGGAGAGAAACCTTCTATGAATTTTATAGCATTATTCTAGAATTAGAGAACCAAAAAGTGCTACAAAAGGAAAACTCCAAAATAAAGCCGAAATTATTTCTCTCATGTGCATATCTTTGATCCAACAACGAACTCATTGGAGGATCATCTTTGAGCATAAGTCAATCATTGTCAAAGGTGTCAAAATTTTGAAGGAAAGTATCATTGCAAACCAATCCATTCCTTCGTGCATTCAACGTACAAGTCATAAACACAATTGCATAACGAAGGCTTTTGTCATCTTATGGAAAGGAGTCGAGACCTCCTGCAGGCTTGGTTATCCTGTTGATTAGACATGTGTATCTGTCTTCCAAAACTCGCATGAAGGAGACTAAGCCAATTTGAGCAGAAGTCCGAAATACTAAGATCGAAGTTCTAAAGCATACTTGATCCGAAGTATCAAGAAGTTATATAAGGAGGAAGTCGAGACTTCCTTCACTTTTGATATAAGCATTCCTACAATAGTATAGATCCACGCAGAAGTATTAACTCTATGATTCGAGCCTAATCAACCAAAGGATTTGTTAAGTGGCAAAGAACCTGCGGTATGAAGGATTTGTGCATGCTTATATATACAATCCATGTCTACAAAAGTCAGTAAGCCGACCTATAGTAAAAAGGGCACATTCTTTTGAAAAAATACTATGGCAATTTTTTTGAGCATGGGTCTACATTAAAACCATGGTCCTAAGACTTCAGTGAGAAAGTCACATATAGACCTGATATATGAGTTATAAGGAGTAAGTAGTACCACAGTGACAATAAGTATGCTTCCTTGAAGTTAGTGATGTTCTGACAAGAAATATTCTAAGTCGACATTTTTTGAGAAAACTTTATATTAACAGTGGGACCTATGCAATAACAAAACTACAAAGTAACAGTTCATTTTGAAGAAGATAACAATTCAAAGGAAATAGAAAGGTCATATCAGTGACTCTGTATGTAGGGTCACAATTTTTTGAAGGAAAGAAATTGGTTCCATTGTAGGAAAAGGATATAATTGCAGACAACAAAAGAAGTTTTGTTGACTGACATCTTGGAAATTTCAAGAAGTTCTTAGATAAATGATTCATCGTCACAAACAGCTCTCTGAGATATGTGCCTCACTGATAAACAAACAGAAAGAACTGTAGTATGTTGGAGCGGGAAAAGATAAAGAAGGATATCTTGAGTTGATGAACACCTTGAAGGAAAAACCAATGAAGAAATCATGGCATCTGAAAATGAAGGCCACTACAAGTATGTAATCATGAGGTCCAACATGAATTGTAGTAGGGTTGATTGATTGTATAGGGGTTGTTAGAATTGTTGACACTAACCCTAGTCATATGGAAACCCTAATCTTGTTCCCTTATAGAAACCCTAACCCTTGGTCTTTAGGGTTTGTATGCAATCCAGGGCTCGTACCTATTAGGCATGGATAAGGTTGGAACCCTTGGTCTAGGGCTGGCACTTAAAAACCCTAGAAATACAACCTTAGATTGACAAAATTGATATCATGCTTTTGTCATTTTATACTTGCTTGGGGTACTTTCCATGAATGTTGCAGGTAGAGGGAGTAAAGTAAGGAGGATGGGCAGATCCTCTGTTTTGGCATGCATGATGAAAGGATGGAACTATAAGGACCCTTAGATCCTTGGGCACTATGATAGATATAATTGTGCAATTATGGATGCCCGGTAAAATTAAAACACAACATACAGAAGAATTCATGAACCGGATATAGCTAGTCGATATGAAGATTTTGTTGCAAGCAAGGATCATTCATGGATCCTCCTTTGTGATGACATAAAATGAGTTCTTCACCTTGGGAAGAATGACTATGATGATATCACTATTTTTGGAGCAGGCCTCCTAAGAAAGCTTGTTGGTTCAGTTGCAGCACGATGGACCTCATCTCAGAAATGAGGAGCAAGGCTAGATCACTGATTGAGATATGTTTCGTTAAAGAGTAAAGGAAATTAGAGTTGATGAAAACATGACATGCAGTTAATTTTTGCACGATCATATGAAGAAGATTCACTTCAAGAAGGATTAGATATGACATCTCCCTAAAGAAGGTATGAAGACTCAGATCTGTATGTTAAAGAAGGAAAACCTTGGTAATGAATATTTTGGAGATGGATTCATATAGTATGTAAAAGAAGGTTGACATTGCAGAAGAACACATGTCATGACAAAGGGCCATCATAAAAAGGTAACTTTGATTTGATGTTCATTTTGATTTTTGAAATCATCTAGCTAGGTTGGAACACGGCTACCAGAAGAAGGTTGTAGAAAGTTACCTACGACTAGTACTCATGTAATTGGATGGAAGATCTTGAAAGAAACGTGACTTGGAAGAGATAGTTGTATGAAGAAAAGCCAGATGTGGACTAGAAAATCACTTTCCGATGAAAAGAAGGATGACATGACTATTGGTTCAACCCTATGGTTCGATGAAGGAAAGTGATTGATGGTTGATGCCCTATGAAGAAAATCTAGAAGATGAAGGCTCCATAATGAAAAAGATGAAGTTCATGACATCGAAAAGAGGAGCCCTATAAGCAGTTAATAGTACCATGATCTCCACCAAAGAGCAAATTATTGCGGTTGTAAACAAATCCCTAGTTAAGAGGGAGCTTGCGCAAGTTCTACAGTAAGAGGGAGCTTAAGTATATTCCTTGTATAGGAATGATTAGCTTCTCCTTGGTTGAGAACGAGTGACGAATATGGTTCTCTACCTCATGTGGTCATGCACTAGATGAGGACTAATGGTTGTAAGTCTTAGTGAAGGCCATGAAAGAGAGATAGACACATCATTCTTATCTTCATGTTATGAAAGAATGGAGGATTGGGTAAGCATCTGGTTTCTGATAATCTTTGAGGATGTGGTAGGGCATCCAATAGGAAGGAGTAGTCGAAGAGGAAATTCTTTGAAGATGTGTTATTCCAAGACAAGAAGAGTACTAAAAGGACATACCTTGTGAACATCCGAATAGGGTATGTGCCTTCAGTGGCAATGATTTAGGTGTCAATAAATCATTGGTCTCGCCAGCATTGTGCTTTGATCTTATGGAGAGATAGAGTTGTTAGTCAAGGCCTTGCTATGTGACAATGTTGGTTGGTATGATAAGATGCAATGAGATAAGCTAAAATGATAGCTTATGAGATGGCTTACCAATCCGACTCTTGTTATGAGAATGTTCCAATGGAAGTATTGTCCTTGTACCTATGATCAACTATGAATACCTCCCTAGTTAAGAGGAAGTGTTGAAATGTAACTAGTATCAGTCTTCATAATTTGTACTAGAGTCACGACTTCATAATTTGTACTTGAGTCACGACTTCATGTAATTATTGATGTACTCGACAAAAGAAAAGAAAAGAAAATTTATTTGTAAAAAGAAAAGGATTATTTTAAATGGGTTTCTTGCCCATCATGTTGTGGTCCTAGGTCAAAGCACCCATTGTGTGCTCTAGGGGTCTTGTTGTCAAGTCAAGAGTCAAAGTCATGATGGTCTAGCCCTTGGAAGGCCCTTGTAACAAAAAGGAAAAATATTTGATGTACTATGTCATGTCTAGAAGCCTTCAAAATTGAGTCAGCAATCCCTCTTCAAGTCAGCCTAGAGAGGCCTGATTCGCTCTCATGGAAGACTATAAAAAGAACTTCACCTCATTTGAAACATACATCGAACTCAATTCATCTTTGATCCTATCGAAGAAAAGAGAAGTTTGATCCAATGAAAATTATGTGAGAAGAGAAACGAATTTATGTGGATGATAGCAAAGAAGTTAAATTCTATCTTTGCCTGCTCTCATGTGCAAGTTCCTTGGTGGAACTAGGGTTTCCTCAATCATCTGTTTGCAGAGAGTTGGTTTGAGGTTCTAACTGGGTCATCACTTGGAAGGTTTTGTCTCAGATCAAGGTTAAGGTATTAAAAGTCTTCATTGAACAAATTCTATAAGAAAAGATTTTGTGGGTTTTCCTCTCTAGGAGAGGGTTTGGCCCTAGCCTGTAACCTACATCTGGTGTTCTTGTGCTTGTATTATGATCTTCTATTGCCATGTGTCTTGATGATAAAACAAAGCTAAATAATAATGCTAATGCTCTAAGTTAACTCACAAGAAAATGTCAAGAATTGCAAAGAAATCAAGCAATAAATTATATATTTGTTTGCCCTAGATTTCTCAACAAGGACACCCTTTAAGACTTTGCTATTATGGGCTTGTCTTGCAATCCCAAGAGCTTTGATTCTTCAATGAAGGCATCCCTCTTATAGAAGCTTCCTTGCAAACATTTTCATGCATGTTGAAGGGGCAACTCACTTATGAAGGCTTAGCATGCTACTTGAGGAGGTTTTACATGATTTCATACACTAAAGAAGGGAGATACCTACCTTGAGGAGGTTAAACATGGCATAGCCATCTTCATTATTTTATTCATTGTTGACTTGTCATATGAGTTCGTTATTAGACGGTGTTACTATATCGTTTTCCTTGGAGAAAAGCTTGGATCTGTAAGACTCCAAACTTATTGTCTTATTGTTCTTGGAAAGATTTAGTGATCTAGAAAACAAACATATTTTATTGTATAGGAGATGGAGGTAGCTGCTAGACTATTTAAAGAGAAGCTCTCTCAATTTGTAGTCATGGTTGAACTTGTAGGAAAACTCCTCTCGAGTCTAAATAAATATCTTATGAAGGTGAATGTGACGTAAAGGATTCTATGTAAGTGTGGCTTCTATTTTTTCACACATTGATGTATATATGTCGTTGGAAATAAGAGTTTGGTCGACGACGAGGCACGATAGGGTTTTCGTTGGATCTGCATCCCGAGTTGATGTCATCAAGCTTCAGCTCATTACTAAGGCTCCCGACGATCATGGCTATGGAGAGTTGGTGTATTAGCGTAAGAAAAATTATGTCAACGATCGCGCTAGTCTCCTGGCAAAGCATTGGTGGCCTCTTTCAAGATCTTCGTTTCCCAAAATCTATTCAATCTTTTCAGATGCGGAAAGGGCAACGAGGTCTTTGAGGATCACAAATGAACGACATTCTAATGTGAATGAAGTTATCCTGATCACATATCTGCTATACTTTTTCCTTGATCCGTTAGGAAAATCCTATATACCTATAAATTTGGACTCTTTTTTCCAGATCTCAACTAAATCTTTGAAGAATATCTTGGATCTACAGTTATTGTTCTGGGAGCGTGTAGATCTAGCACTGTACAGGACTAATGGGTGCATAGAGATTTCTCTTTCTACCTTTAAATATCTGGTTCCAGATCGAGAGACTTCGCAATTGAATATGGGTTTAGTTGTGGGGTATACAGGGATCGTAGAATCACGGCAAATGGTATTTCACTCAAAACAGATCGTGGAATGGTCTCTCCCTCTTTCTCATAGAAGACATTTTCTGCAGAAATCAAATTTGCATCAGGAGGAAAATCAAATATGGATTTGGACGAGTCTTATCAAATCTTTGTGAAAGCCATAAATGGGAAATCACACCTCTTTGGGGTTCATCCCTCTGATTTGGTGATAGATTTGAAAAAGGAAATACATTATAAGTTGGGGATACCAGCAAATCTATAGATTTTGATCCATGAAGGCAGATTCTTACAAGATGTCATCCAACTGAAAAACTATGGTATAGATTGTAATGCCACAATTATTATAAACATGAGGTTACGGGGTGGAGCTCCAAGAATGAGTAACCCACATGGATCAACTTTGTTTGCTAGAAACCCTAAGGGTCCAACGTCGTTCAAGGATGTCGCAAAAAGGAAGGTTGCTACAACAGACAAACAATCCCCAAATCTGTCAATTCTAGATCGTTATCTAGTTGAACAAATGGAAAAAGCATCGGAAATGTCAATAAATTTGTCAGAAGTGGTATTTTCACATTTCTTCAAAATAGAGCTCTTATTTGTAGATTTAATGGTTTTTGGCCCAAGTTCAAAAAACAACATCAGTGGGCCTTCACCAATTAGATCGAAAAATGTGATATTTCATGTGTTCGAGCAGGTTTTTTGTGGTTCTTTGTGGTCCAGTTGGATAAACAAGAGGATTTGGACTTTTTTTTAAACGAGGGACCATGTATAACAACCAAACGTCGTATACACAATGAAAATCTTTAAAATACTTCAAAGACGTAAATGTCCATTGTAAGACATGTAATTGTATATTGAATATTGTATAAGAATTGATATGAGATGATTACAAATGAGAATGAGGGCCTACTTACATACCCTATGAAAATCTTAAATTGATATGAGATGATTACAAATGAGAATGAGGGCCTACTTACATACCCTATGAAAATCTTTAAAATACTTCAAAGACGTAAATGTCCATTGTAAGACATGTAACTGTATATTGAATATTGTATAAGAATTGATATGAGATACTCAGATATGAGATGATTACAAATGAGAATGAGGGCCTACTTACATACCCTAGGCAGGTGCCCTTTCATGAATGGTCATATCTCTAAGACATGCCTCTTCATTACTAACTAACTAACCATTAGTTAATTAATTATTAATTATTATTATTATTATTATTATTATATTTATATTTATATTTATTATTTTTAAATGAATTATATTCATAACGTTGCCTCTCTCTTCAAGAAGCTTTGTCCTCACAGCTTATTGATGAAAGGTTGGATCTTTTTTCTGCTCGTCGTGGAACTGTCATCTTCGTTGTTACAAGACGATATGATGCTTTGAGTGATAGACAAAATTGTTGTACTAAGAACGGATTCGACCATCCTAGATTAATCTTCTGCGGAATCTTCTGATCTCTAAAAATCTATGATGAATAGTTATCATAGGACTGGATTCTGCAAACTTCAGTATTCTTGGTAACATAAATTTTTCGTTTATGTTCTGAGTGATAGTAGTACGTAGATTGATTGGAAAGTTTGCTCTTGTGATTCAGATGTCGATAAATAGTTCTCCTGGTTGGACTTTCCCTTATCATGTTAGTGGTTGTTTCCTGATTTCCTTCAAGCATTGTTGTTGTTGAGTTGGCTACGGAATCATCATTTGGAATGTCCATCGTTTGAACTGCAACTTCTGCATGTATCTTCACTTCAGTAGGTTTATCCTCTACTTGAGTTACGATTTTGACTGGATCGGTATTTGTTTCTTTATCTTCAACTTGGATTGAAAGCTTCGATCCTTCTTCTTGTGTATGTCATTCTAACTTGTCATTTAGTGACTTCTTGTCACTTTAAGCTTCTTTCTTTGCGTAAGTAGGGTTTGGTTATGATTCCTTAAACATAAAAGCTCTTCGCTTTATGGATTGTTGGGTTTATGTTTGGTATCTTCCTCATTTTTTAAACCTTGGATTTGTTCTAATAATGTTTGATTAAGGTTCTTTAAACATAAATTTTCCTCTTCTTGTTCTAACAAGCGCTTCTTGAGTTCCTTCTTTGTGGCCTTACCTTTCTTGACTTGTTCGAGTAGTTTTTCATTGTGATCTCTGAGGCACGAAATTTATGTGTCTTTATTGGAGACGACTTCTTCAAACTACTTCTGCTTCTTTGGTATAGTTTTTTTATTATCTTGAAAAATCAATTCCTTAAAGTCTTCTGATGAAGGCATTATTGGTTATAATTTTATTGTGATGCCCTGGAAGGTGATCATCTTCTTATAATGAAACATCAAAATCTTTTTCTCCAAGTGTAACATGAACATACCCAATTCTTTAAATTGCAGTTGACCAAAAATGATGTCAATTTTTGGGTTAAACATAGTTACAACACGGAATTGAGAGATGTATTCATAATGGTCAATTATTACTTGTAAATCATTAATTTCATATTCTGTGCCGCCAGAAATATTTTTTCTTTCTCCTATGCTTGACTTTGGAATTAATAGTTGATTCATCGAATAAATATTGACGTAATTTTCCTCGACACTTGTGTTGATAGCGATATTAATCTCCTTCCCTTGGGTATTCCCTTTTAATATAAGTAATCTACAATCTACAATTGAAAGACCATTATAGGAAAATTTTCCTTCCCATGTTTCTGGATTATAATCCATTCTTGGTCTTCAAGTATTCAAGTACTTCGATTTTTTCCCCTTTTTTCACTATTAATAATCTCCTTATACTTCTTTTTCATTTTATAATTTGATTATTTATTTTAATATACCAAAGATGATGTCAATTTTTGGGTTAAACATAGTTACAACACGGAATTGAGAGAGCTATTCATAATGGTCAATTATTACTTGTAAATCATTAATTTCATATTCTGTACCGCCAAAAATATTTTTTCTTTCCCCTATGCTTGACTTTGGAATTAATAGTTGACTCATCGAATTAACATTGACGTAATTTTCCTCGACACTTGTGTTGATAGCGACATTAATCTCCTTCCCTTGGGTATTCCCTTTTAATATAAGTAATCTACAATCTACAATTGAAAGACCATTATAGGAAAATTTTCCTTCCCATGTTTCTGGATTATAATCCATTCTTGGTCTTCAAGTATTCAAATACTTCGATTTTTTCCCCTTTTTTCACTATTAATAATCTCCTTATACTTCTTTTTCGTTTTATAATTTGAATATTTATTTTAATATACCAAAGAATACCTTAACTAAATAATCTTTTAAATTACTTCTTAAATTAGCCTTTTCTAAAAAGAACTTTGGATAATAAAAGGTACTTTCCTTTTATAAAAAACCTTAAATCAACTTTAACTAAAACACAGGTTTTGGTTTTTCTATTTGTTCTCTTATTCCCCTTGGACTTAAATGATACTCTTTTTAAAAGTTAATTATTGTTTGGCAAATGTCACGACGTCTAAAAAAAATAGGGCATTCGACTCCTGGATTAGATAATGCCTTTGATACCTCAATTCTTAACTCTTCTATACTTTACGCATGGGTAGTGCTTCAACTTGTGAATGGTATTCAAAATACGAATTTCAGTATGTAATGCAGCTTGATTCATGCAATAGCCTCTGCGTAATTTTTTTCGCGCAATTATTCATTGATACCTTTGGTTGATACTTTTCTCCACCTCACACCTTATATTCATTAACAGAAAGATTGTATCTTAACTATTGGTGGACAACCTACGTGTGTTGCTGGAAAAGAGGAGGCAATTGGTTGGCTGGCAACAAAACAGTTGCGATGGGACACTATCGGGCCGATTGTTCATATGGCAATACAAAATTTGGGGTCAATATGGTAGTGTACAAGGGTGTAATACAAGATGCACTTGCTTGTTGTTGGAAGAGTGACTGGTCGTGAGTTAACCAATTTACTACACAAATTGTAGCAGCGGATATGTTGTAAGGTGGAGTGGAATGGCGAGTACAAGCAGCACATTGGTTGGCAGTGGTGACTAGAACAACAGCTATGTAGGAAGACAAGTTTGACGATGACTATAACAGGGGCGTTCGACAGGAGTGGATGGAAGGCTGTCAAACGTGGTATGTTGCTGTGTTTTTTTTTTAATATATATTGTTTAAATAAAAAAATACCTTTTGATATAGATCAAAAAATTAATTGATTAAATTTTTTTTATATGATTATTTATATATATTTTTTCCTTGTTTCTTTTAATTGTTTTTTACAACAAAAAATTTAAGGGGTCTCTTTTTTTTATTATTTTTTCTAATATATTCTATTCCTTTTTTTTTTAAATGGCCAAAGGCCTAATGGGATAATGGAGAAACCCCAAAATTGTATAGCGAAACGCTCGAAGTCACAACAGCAACAAGGTTGACGAAATTTTGATGGCCAAGGGCCGGATCAGACGTGGCTCTGATAACAATGTAACAACCAAAAGTCATATGCACAGCAGAAATCTTTAAAATACTTCAAAGAGGTAAATGTCCATTGTAAGACATGTAACTGTATATTGAATATTGTATAAGAATTGATATGAGATATGAGATGATTACAAATGAGAATAAGGGCATGCTTATATACCCTAGGCAGGTGCCCTTTCATGAATGGTCATATCTCTAAGACATGCCTCTTCATTACTAACTAACTAACCATTAATTAATTAATTACTATTTATTATTATTATATATTTATATATATTATTTTTTTATATGAATTATATTCATATTTATTTTATATATGAATATTTTATAACATTATTATTATTTATTATTATTATTATATATTTATATTTATATTTATTTTCTTATATGAATTATAATTCATAACACCATGGTTTTGGGAAACAGCGGGTCTCCTTGTAACTCCATGGTTTCCAGCTTTTGATGCTACAACAATGGTGGTTACGAAGATGTCGATATGGGCGAGACTACAAACACCTTCCTCTCCCTCTCTGGCACCACCAAGTTTTAGAAGGTATTGGAAACAAGTTGGGGAAATTTCTGAAATTGGATCAAGAAAGAATGGAGAAAGGTATCTTCACTTTTGTTAGGATCTGTGTTGAGATAGACCTTAGTAAAGGCCTACCATACCGTATCCATTCGATTCATAAAGATTTTAAGTGGACTCAATTGCTAGATTTTGAAAATGCGACTTTCAAACGTCAAATTTGTCATTAGACAAGGCAATTGCAGAATACATGCCCCCAAGGAAAAAAGAGGGCAAAGAAAAGATCGCAAAAGCCAAAGGGATCGCAATTTCTAGATCCGCTTTCTTCGGAAGATGAAGACAAAGAAATAGACGAGACTCATCAACAAGTAGAAGAACAAAACCAACAAGGCGCTCAAGGGAAGGAGAATGAAAAGATGAAGAATAATCCTGAAATTCATGCCGAGAAAGCCAATGATTCAGCAGTGATCCAAGTTCCAAGAAAACAGCATGAGGAAATATGAAACAACCAATGAGCAGTAGGAACAAAGCGAACTCATTCGTCTAAGAGTTCTAACTCAAATAAAGAAGTGTCATTAAAATCAGCAAGAGAAGAAATGGCCACTGTAATTGCCAATCCAAATTCTGGGGGTTGGCAAAAGTTCGAAAGAGGAAAAGAAAAAAAGAGAAACTTGTTTTATCTGGATAAATGTATTTTTGTTTTTTGTGCATTTTTTGCGCATTATGAGTACAGGTAGCTAGGCTACTATGCGTGCGTTAAGCACATACAAAATGGAGTTTTATTTTTTAATAGAATTACAAGTTTTTTCTTTGGAAAAAGAATATGTTGCTGGAAATTACTTTAATTTTGCTGCAATAAGATATCCATAATAAGGCAGCCAGCTATGTGGAGAAGGAGATTAAATAAGATTTTCCCTATTTGACTATTTTGTTGTTTTAATTATGTTGACACCTAATCCGAAAGGATTATTGTAAATATTGTCAGTGATACATTTGAGGAAACTGAGAGACCTTGGAATTGGAATCCCAAGAGTCTCTCCACTCGTGTATAAATTCATGATATGCCTAATGCAATAAACAAGTTCATTCGTGGAGTTACCTCCTGGCATGACATGGTATCAAATCCAGCTCCCAAATTCGCTTTTTGTGTTGTAACTCCTACCGTTGTCCTCATTTCTTTCCCTGCCATTATTCCCTGTCCCTTTGCCTAAATTTAGAGCCTTGGAGCCGCGTTGAACATCCTCCGTGAGCATTGGTTTTGTTGTGCGTTGCAGGCGTATGGTGAGACGGGCTTGTGAAAGGAGCATTGTGTGTTTGTGCATTGAACACTTTTTAAAAGGCCGAGTCTTGAAGTCCGTGTGCAACTCATACGCAGGTTAAAAAAAATGCTAGCCTGAATGTTGGATTGTGACTGAACGCTAACCCACATTGAACGTTGTTACTCACTTGCTTAGTGGTGGAAGACTAAAGGACTCTGCGTTTAATATGCTAGTGGAAATCATTGTCATGGTGTGCGTTGGAATACCGAATGAGGTGAAGAAATGAACTTTTCCTAACGTTGTGACGATGCGCGCATATATGCGTTGAATATGTTGTATTGTGTTTGCGTGGTTGGCGACTGGTGAGTCGTGCATTGAACCTTCATTCGCATGTTGTTGTGCATTGTTTGAGGTGGTGACATGCGCTATATGTGGAGACCTAATCGTGGTATGTAAATCCAAATCGATGTTGCGTTAAGAATTTTTAAGAGGTTGTATGGTTCAATGGTATCTCCTTCTTGAACACTGAAATGATATATGTCAACTGTACATGGTATAAGTGGTATGTTACAAAGACCTTTCTTTTCATGAAGACCATATTTGGAGTAGATTTTTTTAACACCACAATTCATTATATTAAAGTTGTGAGTTCACCTCTTATGAAGTACACATTTATATTATGAAGTGCATTATGGTCGAATGACATGCCTAATATATGGTAATGTTTATACTATAAACTGCATTATGGTGGAACGACATGCCTTAATATATGGTGATATTATGAAGTGCATTATGGTCGAATGACATGCCTTAATATATGGTGATGTTTAATATATGGTTTGAACAGTGATATTATATTGTGGTATATTGTCTGAGTAGTATTATTACATGGTGGACAGCCTTCATATGCACAGTAAAGAGTGGAATTTTTGTATTCGAAAGCAAATAGTTTTTTGAGAATGCATTCACTTATCGCTATTGTGAGAGTGGTTCTCTCTGGCAAAAAGAACTATCCTCAGTGGTCCCAAAAGATAAAACACACCCTCATTTTCAATGAGTTGTGAAAAGGGGTTTGTGAAGGAGAAGGAGGCAATGCACCCGAGAAGCCCACTTCAGATAAGGAGCTTGTCATTTGGGAAAAATAAGAACAGCAAGGCCTATGCCTTGATTGCAGCGTCAGTAAAAGAAGAGGTGAGTCGACATATTTTTCCATTTTCAAATGCCTTTTGAAGCTTTAAAGAAGTTGAAGGAATTGTATGACTCACACTATGAACTTGAAGTTGTTCAATTAATGATTAAGTTGTTCAGTCTGGAATTGATAAATGATGACCCTCTTGCCTTAGCATCAAAAGTAAGATCCATTATGCATGACATAAAATCCACTGGTGTTGAGATAGATATTCTTCTCATAGCTTATGTCAAGGCACTATATCCCACCTATTCACATTATCTTGAGTCATTACAAGAAAGTGGCAACATTTTGGAGATTACCTTTGACTCCCTTGAGAGGAAGTTTGCTAAAAGAGAGAAGGTTTTTGGGAAGAAGACAGCTCCTCAATCTTCTGATGAAGTTGTCTGCCTTGCACAAAAGGAGAAGAATCAAGCACAAGATTCTTCTAGAGGAAGAGGTGGCCGAAGAGGACGAGGAAGGAAGAATTTTAGAGGCAGGGGAGCAGACAGTTCCAAGGAGAAAAGTATGATCTTCATTGCATATGATGCAATAGAGATGGACATGAAGCTTCCACTTGTAAGTTTCATTGGGACCGAATTGAGCAAGAAAGAAATGAAGGAAAAAGTAAAACAATTGACAAAGTGAAAGGTAAAGCACCCAAGTCCGCTCATTATGTTGTGGCACATTGTATCATTGGAGTAACTGAAGACTTATTCAATGCTTCACTTGCTTCATGGAAGGATGACTGGTTGTTCGATTCAGGGGCAACTTGCCACATGACTTTCAGGAGAGATTTCTTTGAATAATTCACTGACAATGTTGATGGAGCAGTGCAAACAAGTCAAAAATCAAGCCATCAGGGCTTGGTACCATCAGGCTCAAACTGTTGGTCTTCCAGACTTTATTCTACATGATGTTTTATACCTCCCAGAACTGAGGAGAAGCTTGTTGTCTTTGGTCCACATCCGCCAGCAAGGACAATCCATTCATATATTTGATGGCAAGGTCAAGGTCAAAAAAGCATCAGATCACTCACTTGTCATGACGGGGATAGAAGAAGAAAGACTTCTGAAGCTACAAGGAACCCTTGCTCGTGCACAAAACTTTTCATACAGTTCTCACTATCATGAAGGTACATTTCCATCAAGTCTTTTATGGCATGATAAATTTGGACACATGAACTATGACAGGCTTCATTTGTTTAAGGAAAATGGTGTTACTGGTTTGCCTACAATTCCTAGGAAACTTAACCAATGTGATGCTTGTATCTTAGGAAAGCACAGTAAACAGTGTTTTCATGATTCTCATTTCAAAGCACATACAAAACTTGAACTCATTCATTTCGATTTATGTGATCCAATGCTTGTTCCTTCTGTAAATGGTAATAAATATATGATGACATTTATTGATGACTACACCAGAATGTGTTGGGTTTATTTATTGGAGAACAAATATGAAGCATGGGTTGAAAATGATGCACAATCTCATATTGGCTTTATTTATTGGCTCTATTCACACTGTTAATGAAAAAGAATACACTTAAAATGAATTTGAAAACTATCTTCGCCAGCATAGGATCAAACATCAAACAATCGTGCCTTATAATCCCCAACAAAACAGAGTAGCTGAAAGAATGAACAGGACAATCTTAAATATGGTACGTTCCATGATGTTTTTCAAGAATGTTAAACGAATGTTTTGGGTTGATGCAATTCTATGTGTTGTGTATATAAAGAATAGGTGTCTATCTAATGCTATCAAAAACATGACTCCCTATGAAATGTGGTATGGCCACATTCCTTCGGTGACGCATCTCAGGGTTTTTGGTTCCACCTGTTATGCCTTGATACCTAAGGAACAAAGAAACAAACTCGATGCACGGAGTCGCAAGTGCATCTTCTTGGGGCACTCAAATACCTCCAAAGCATATTGTCTCTATGATGAAATGAATAAGAAGTTTATAATATCTAGAGATGTGATTTTTCTTGGATCTTCCAAGATTGACAATGTTGTTGAGCGGCAACTTGATCGCTTGGATAGATTCAGACATGCAAAGTCTTTTCAAGAATTTGATAATGAGATTCCACTTGAAAGGGGCATTCCTATACTGGATCAATCTGTGGAATCTTCTTCTAAAGCACTCTCTCCCGCACATGAAGCTCCAGCCACTGATGACACTTTGAGTGATGTGATTAACAGAATTGGGAGACTAAATCTTGATTCAACCCTGTTGTCGCACAGATTGTCACGACAACACTCAGACCAGGGGTTGTCACCCTGATCCCCGATCTCTCCGTTTAAGCCTGTCTCCCGCAGCTAAGGGGGGTAGACCCTATGGGACAATGGATGACCAACTGTGGACCAGTTGGGTTGGGAGACACGAGGGGAAACAAGCACTTAATTGATTTTATTAAGTTAATAGACTAGTGCCTTAAGGAGCTAATAATTAAATGATTATTTATTAAATATTGCAGAAATATAAACCATGTAGAACAATCATTTATCATCAAATAACCCAAGCGATGTAAGATTTTCAACAAATGCACAATGCCTTTAAATGATCCAGCAATTAAACTTCAAGAAAATTTAAATGCATTAAATGATCATAAAATTTAAACGCTGACCAGCTACCACTTTCATATAGCCAACTTGTAAATAAACATTTCAAGTGCGTTTAGCTATAGAAAAATGGACCACAAAAAATGAATTTTCAATTTTTTTTATTAAGCTTTTTCAAAATATTTTTAAATTTTTAAATATTTTTATTTTTTATTTTTTTGTTTTATTTGCAGGTGCTGGAGCAGCGTGGAAGGAATCCGCAGGAAGTAATGTTGAAAAGAAATGTGGAAATGGAGCTATGAGGAGACAGGGATTTGATTTGCAGCAGAGTGAGAGGAGCTCTAAATATTTTCCAGAAATCTTGACAAAATTTTTAACTCGCTCTCCTTCAGACCCTTGGAATGCAAGATTGCTGGTTGATATTTTTGGAAAGCAAGAACTGATCCTGAGGCCAAATCTTACCCTCCAGGGCCTAGATCTAGCTTCAAACAAAAATTTCTCCTCAGACCTGTAACCTGCAACCTGTAATGGAAAAACAGAACACCCAAAGATAATATGGGCAAGAATCAAAACTGAAAACCCTAACTAAATAATTACAATATTCACAAACTGCAGACTCTAAAATAGCCAGATTTCTTGTTATGCCACATAAATATTTTCAGAATTTAAATTTTAATGTGAGATACTTCAGAAAACCCTGCATGCATTCATTAAAAAAAATTCAGATGATAAGCCCAGGATTAAAAACTAGTTGGCCTCTTTCAGAAAACACAATCCGGGAGTTGGCTGGTTCAGCCTAGAACTTCCCATAACGCCCAGTAAACTCAAAACTAAGATTTCCTGCACAGCTTAAAATCAACCATTAAAATAGAGGGAGAAAACAATAGTGAAATCCAGATCAATGGAAATACCTGCCACTATGTTTCAGAATCTAAATTATCATTCAAACCCCAAAGATCAGACAAGATACCTGTGCCTGAATCAATCTTCATCAAGCTAAAATCAATAGCTGAAAATAAAATTATGCAGAAAAAATAAAAGATCTTACAACATTTCCAGAAGAGTAACACCAGCAAGATTTTGAACCCCAAAGTGTTTCTTTATTGCACAAAAACTGACTACAAGAGAGCTTTCTTTAGCACCAGACTCTCAGATCTAAACTGATCTCAAATGACCCCTAACACCCTATTTAAAGGAAAAATTCCCAACGGCTAGTTCGATTGATCCATGTCAAACTAATCTCGACCGTCGATGAGGATCAAGATTTCTTTTAATCTCATCCGTCGAATTTT
>APFE031343654.1:211035-230301 GCA_000404065.3 Pinus taeda
TATAATCTAGCAGATCAACGCACTAGGATTCCCCTAAGATTCTAATGACAAAATTCATTCCGACTTTGGGGTTAGGCTGAAGGAAAACTCTGCTGATCATGGATCGGTGAGACAAAAAACCTTCCGGAACGTAGATTATCACTAGAAAATTAGGTCCACCTAGGCAATTTACATACATGACTCAGCTCTGCTAAGATTATTTACAACTCACACATGCAGACTGGGTTTACAACATAATATGATCAAGTCGACGATGACTGTCGAATGGCACGGACACGTCAATCAAGCACTATCCCTTTTGCAAAGAAAAGGGGGTGTACTGCTAAGGGTAGTTGACATGTAGTGGTCAACAAACCCCATCTTAGTCAATTGAGCAGCCTAGGCCATCTCAAAAAGGTCTTCCAAAATGGCTGACAAAGACACTTGAAAGTGTTCGCCTTGATGAGATTCGAAAGACAGGAACAAGAAGCTTAACCACACAAAATGGAGGTGATGTAGACAATCCTGATTCATCAGTTGATATGGATGTTTCTTATGATTGTGAATTGAATTTGTCCACGGATTTTGAACAAACTTCCTTCAAAGAAGTCGCTTCTCATGATGAATGGAAAGACGCGATGCGGAAAAAAATATGACGCCTTGATAAAGAATGGCACCTGGAAGCTGGTTGATCCTCCATTAGGAACCAAACCAATTGGCTGCAAGTGGGTCTTCAAAAACAAGAATAAAGCAAATGGCTCACTTGACAAGCACAAAGCCAGGCTTGTGGCAAAAGGTTTTGCACAGAAGGAAGGGGTCGACTATGAGGAGACTTTTGCCCCCACAACAAAATGGGCTACCATCCAGACACTCTTTGCCTTGGCAGCTCAAAACGGTTGGAAAGTCCATCAAATGGATGTAAAAACTGCTTTCTTGAATGGAGATCTGAAAGAGAATGTTTTTATGTCCCAACCAAAAGGATTTGTAGTGAAGGGTCAAGAACACAAAGTATGCAAGCTTGTAAAATCCCTGTATGGCCTCTAGCAAGCACCGTGAGCCTAGTAAGGGATGTTAACTAAGCATCTTCTGAAACTCAACTTCAAACATTATGATCTTGATGATGCAACTTTGTTTGTCAATAAAGTTGGCAAAATAGTTATATACCTTGTTGTGTATGTAGATGATCTTTTGATGACAGGGAACAATGAGAGCTACATTGCATCCATAAAGAAGGAATTAAGGAAAGGTTTTGAAATGACAAATTGGGGCTATGTTCACTACTATCTTGGTATTGAAGTAACTCAACATCTGAAGTTTATATTCCTCTCTTAGAAGAAGTACATTGGAGATACGTTGAGCAGGTTTGGCATGGCTGAGTGCAATCCTTTGACTACTCCAATGGAACGGAACTTAAAGCTCACATCCACTGAAGGAAAAGAATTTAAGAATGCAACAAAGTATAGGCAACTCGTAGGAAGTCTCAACTACCTGAATACTACCAAACCAGACATTTCATTTGTTGTTGGAATCCCCTCCAGGTTTATGCAAAAGCCTTGTGAGGGTCATTGGTCTGCTGCAAAAAGAGGTATAAACTACTTGAAGGGAACTCAAGACTTTGGACTTTAAGTATACACACGTAGGCGACTTCAACTTGATTGGATACTCTGATTCAGAGTACGATGGAAATAAAGAAACTGGGGTATCAATTTCAGGTTATGTTATGGGTCTTGCATCAGGAGTTGTCCCCTAGAGGTCATGCAAACAATCAGTTCTAGCATATTCCACAAATGAGGTAGAATATGTGGCAGCAGTTGAAGCAACAAAGGACATTGTGTGGCTCAGGAATTTCAACTCCTCTTTTGATTAAGGTGGGAATGTTGACACCTAATCCGAAAGGATTATTGTAAATATTGTCAGTTATGCATTTGAGCAAACCAAGAGACCTTGGAATTGAAATCCCAAGAGTCTCTCCACTCATATATAAATTCATGATATGCCTAATGCAATAAACAAGTTCATTCGTGGAGTTACCTCCTAGCTTGACAGATTCCCTAATTGAATCCTTCTATGATATGCCATTCTTATGAAAGCTATGTTGCACAAAAATTCTAGGAACCTGACATTTCGAGATGTACCCGTACCCGAAACTTCGAAACTTGACCATCATGTAATCATCTATGAGAGTTAATATAGACTTGGTTTTCCTTATAAATTGTCAGATATGAGTCTTATTCCCTTTTTTCTTGCAAGATATTGTGTTATTCATTTATTTATAAAAAAAATTTACCTATATAAACATATATGACGTTTCAGCGGACGTTTCCATTTTTGGGAGGTGACGTTTCTAAACGTATCCGTTTCAGAAACTCTGAAATGTTTCGACGCTTCGTGCAACTTATTAGTATGAAAGGTTGCATGACATTATTCAACTTGGAAGTAAGAACATCGTTTGTGTGTTAAGCATGTGCATAAACAGAGCACCATAGTAAGCGTTGTTAATTTTAGCTTAACAAGTTCTTTGCTTAGGACAGTTACTTTATTGATCCACTAGCCCATTATTATTCCATTAGATTTCCATTAGCAATCACATTAATCAATATCATATGACAATAACTGATGAAAGAACAACAACCATAAATGCAGAAGACAAGCCAAGACAAAAGGACACCATGATTTAGGTTTAAATCCAGGGCAAAACCCCACAAGGGGGAAAGCCCACAGATCTTTTCTTCTTGATAATATCAAATGTTCGGACAGAGAGAAATCCATAAGTACAATGATACATTAGTCAAAGTTAATAGATTAAATTGCCATCGATGATCCCAATCCACTGTCCAAAAGTCAAAGTCACATCTGCAGAAGTCAACAACTGTCAACAGCAATCAAAGCTCCCCTAACCAGTCAAGAGTCAACATCCTAGTCAAATCAACCCAATCTATTCGGTCAAAGGAGAAAGAAATTTTCTCCCTCTAGGCAGTCAAAATGCACTAACGCAGCCTTCAAAAGTCTGGTCAAAACTTGGTCAACAGTCTGTGGTCAAACCTGCCTCAGAATTGCAGTCAACGCAGGTCAAACACCTCAGTTTGTCTCAGTTCCTGTGCCCACAAGTGCGGCCTAGCTGGCAGAGTGATAATCCATCAAAATCACAGTCAAATAGTTGGTCAGAGCGTCTGGTTAACACTGGTCAACGCTGCTCTGTATACTGGAAAAGTCAACCGCAGAAACCGCCAAAATATCACAGAAAATCGCAGGAAATTCGTCCTCAAAAAACTTGCAGGTGTGGGAGAGAGATAGCTGCCCAAAGAAAGTCAAATCCATGATGAGAGGAAAGAGAAAATCATGTGTGTGATGATGCCAAAATGGAGTGAACTCGTCTTATATTTATTCAAGTCAATGTGGGTCAAAAGTCATGTCTCTTGGGCTTCATAAGCCTACATGACTGTGAGGCGGACTTTGACCAAAACCAACATTGTGGGCTTGACTTCAAAAATACATTTCTGCTTGTCAGAATCCATCGTGCCTTAGGTCAAAATTGGTCCTCTCAAGAAGAGGAATCCAATGCCATCATCATCTCATACAAAGGAGCTGTCTATAGAGGAATTTGACCTTAGTTGACCATTTTTAACAAGGGCCTACAAACCTTCATTTCCAACGATGTTATTTACCATTGATAGGTGAAATTTTGCACGTTGTAACAGCACTTCTCACCACCCCCCTTCACCCATTTCCAACCCTCTTGATTCCTTTATTGACTCCACTTGTCCAACTTGAATAAGGCACTAGTCTCTGTCCTCCATCACTTTATTTTCTTACGCTACAACAACTATTTTACTAAAACAACTCTTCACAACACCTTGACTCTTTTGTTGTCTATGTCTTAGTAATCCTGATTCCTATTCTAGGGACACCCACCTTGTACCCGAGGAGAGACAGTCTTAAGTCAAAAGAGGGATTGTGTGGTGAGATAGGCATCCCTCTTGATTTACCATTGGCTAGCACCGATCTTGGAATCTAGATCTCAAGTGCTAGTTGGATCAGTAACACATTCCATTCATTCCATCATAACACATGAGAGAGTGCAGCAGAGAAATAGCAGAACAAAAATATTCTTCCATTAATCATAAGAGAGTGGTACACTTCCACAATTACAGAAAACTTTAATTGAAAGTACTAATGACTCTCACCCAATTCAAAAATGTAGGATATCTAACTTAAATACTCCTCTACAATAAAGCACATTAGAAAGCCGAATACAGTCCATTTAAGTTACATACAAAATAGGATTGCTGTACATCTACTTCCTCAATTACCAAATTTACATCCAATATCACTCCTATTTTTTTTCTCTTTTTCCTTTTCTGAAAAAAGAGAACAGCAAATTTACTATCAGCACAATGAATATAGACTGCCATGTTCAAGCAAGATTCATATACTGCACCTGTATTCAGTACTTTGTCATCCAGTTGACTTGGCAGAGAATTTTCTGTTGCCATCTTATTCCACAGACTGCAAGACATTGAGATAGATTAGAAAGTGATCAAGAGAAAAAATATGAAAAGCACAAGTTCCTCTGTAGTCAATAACTATTTATCACTATTTCATAAGAGTGAAAAGTAAAAAAGAGGAGATGAGACGCTGCATTCTAGTGGCAAGGTATTTCATCTGATATCCCTTTTTTCTATTTATTTTCATTCAACTGAAATCTACAAGATCAAATTTGCTGTTCTAGATTCCAAGGGCCAGGCAATTCATCTGATGCTTTTTCTGTATTAGTCTCCATTCAATTCAAATGTACAAAATCAAATTTGTCAACCGGGCTAGCTGCTAACAACCATGAAGGAAAATGAACAAATTTGATAACACCAATGCCCATTAAATATGTTTTATCATGTCATAGAAGGTCTAGCAAAAAAAATACCCTCTAAAATAAAAGCAACATTAGAATGGACTTGCATTACAAAAAAGGGTTAATATATTTAGTTTTTTCCAAAAGAAGGGCAAGATACCCAACTGTTCATCGATATTTAATATTTTATACATGCCTGGTACAGTAAATTCCCCTTCCAAAATTCATGCTCAAATACACTTTACACTTAGGGACAGCAGAAGTGAGAGGGAGCATTTTTGGTTCTGAGGAACAAATGGAAGCAAAGTTTGCTTGTGGACTAGGAATCACTACTAATAATGAAGCAGAGACTATTGCAGTTTACCAATGTTCATGCTTGCTCAAAGAAAATGGTGTAACCATGGCAACGGCGGTAGGGGATTACTCCATTGTTATTAACTCCACCCACACAAACTACTCCAAAGAAAATTGATGTTAACCACATTATCCAAATATCCCTAGATCTCACTCAAGGTTTTGCCAATCTAGAATCTATTGAGTGTTGAAGTCTCAAAACAAAAATGCAAACCATCAAGCTAATTCATGAGAAAGCAAAGCTAAAAATTAAAGAGGGGCACACTTTCATCAAAGCCATCTCATGACTTTAATTTGCATCAGATCAAGGAACCATTCATTCTGTGATGTGTATACATCACAGAATCATATAGGAAAAAGATTTCATTCCACATTGTCTTAAATCTCCACAGATATACAAAGTAGGGAAATCGGAAGTGTCCTACTAAGGTACGCACCAGAACCGTACTCCCTACCCCCATCCGGAGCGGCATGATCCAACCTCCCACCACACTCCCAAATGCTGCTTGATCCGCCTATGCGCTTGAAAGGAGGAAATTTTTTACTTTATTATTTTTTCTCTTAAAGGTGGGGCTGAGGTTAGAGTTATGATTCAAGGTAAACTCTAGGGTGAAAAAAGAGCACTTCTCACTCAATATTTTCCTCATTACATTCAACTTTGAGTGCTTGTGCTTCAAGTGGGAAGCTTTTTTGAAGCAAGCAAATTTTCTAGAGCTTGGAGTAGTGAACAACGGCCATAATAGACACATTCCACTAGAGAGACTTTCCTCTTCAACGTAACTGCAATAGAGACACACTCTGTCACGTGTGATGTTGCTGTACACACAAGGTTCCTGTTCCAGCTCCTTAGACCCATGCAAGTCCTCCCCTACACTCCATCATACACCTGTGGTTCAGATTCATTAGGTTGTGGTATATGCATTCCTACTCTCCATATACTTCATTTTGTTGATTTTTTGGGTAGCTGCAAGAGGTATTTCCTAACTACACAAGTTAAAAGAAAGAAAATTTAATTTAATTTGCAATGAAATGTGCCTCTTGTGTAATATCCCCAATTTTGATTTTCCACATTCGAGAAAATTTTTGGCAGAGGAGGCAATTCCGGCATTGGGACTAACAAGGAAAAAGGGAAATTGCAGCTCTACTGGAACGTGGGGCCCACAAGAGAGAAATTCAGCCCAAGAAAGGAACTCGCACTCTTGGGAGAGAGAGAAAACTGGATGGGGTGAAAATTAGGAGAGAGAAAAGAGGAGGGGGTGAAAATTAGAAGAGAGAAAGAGTGGGGACCACCAAGGGAGAGAAGGAGGCCAGCAATTATAAATGAGGAGAAGAGGCCTTCATTTGCATCTTTTGACAATTTAACTTCTGAACACAAGTTTTATTGAGTTGTTTAGCTAAGTCAACTGGTGTTGTTTAGCATGAGGGATTCCCAAGCAGGAATTCCACCCCTAGCTTTGGTGAACTCTGAGTGTCACCCTAGGAGAGTAGAGAGAAGTCTATCTCAGGACATCTAAAGGAGCTACATTGCAGATCATTTTCAGCTAGTGTGTATTTTCCTTGGGCGTAGAAGTTGTTCGAAGCACCCCAATTGAGAACAGCTATAGATTGCTAGAGTTCTGAAGGATTTGCAGGAGTTTTTCGGATTTCCCGCACGTAGCCAGAGATTTTGTAGCCAATTTGTTCGGTTGTTAGGCAGGGGCACAGAAGCTATTTGACCAAGTGGTGCACGGGGGTTCAAAGAAGTGGAGCTGAGAGAGATAAGGGTTGGTGATTGGAGGTATTCCTCAGTGCAAAATTTAGCCAGAGTTGGGAGAAATTTCCCATGGTAGATTTGGGCATAATTCATTAGCATCAAAACTGTGGGGTGTTTTCTGGCCAGATTGGGCAGTTCGCACATGTTGGGGGTCGAGGGTCGGTGGATTCAACCCAAACCCTTTCTGGATTTTTGTGGGTTTGGTGAGAGGAGGCTAGGATTAATTTTGCAAAATCTTATGAGCACTAATGAGGGCAAAATTCCTAGTTCCATCCAACAACTAGCAACAAAAATTATCGGAAGAGGGCGCAATTCACTCTGGGACCATTTCCACCACTTAGGTTCGTGAGATATTTCTAGGTTTTTTGGGTGTTCTTGTGAGGAGGCCACTCACCCAATTTCATCTCATTCCAAGCACTTTACAGAGCAATTTTTCCAGTTTCCTTCCACTAGCATGCATAGTTCTTTCTGGGGGATCTTTCCAGCATTTGAGCAATATATTCACACCTGGGTTCTTGTCATAGCTTGTAGTAGCAAGCCTAGGTTCCTCTACTCTCATTTGTTGTACTCAGATTTCCCCATATTAATATAATGGCTCAACTTTTTTGCTCATATTTCAGTTTTTAATGTGTATGGTTGTGCATTTTTAAATTCTATAATTGTAGCTAGTTCTTTGCTTCTATTATCTACTATATTTTTCCATTGGAATATTACAGTGGTATCAGAGCATGATCTTGGCGAGTTGTGGGGTAGCCAGCAAGATCATGGAAGATTTGGGCATTTATGCACAATGACGAGTGAAACCATAGACAAACCCATGGCTCAAGGAAGATTCAGTATGCAGGAATTCTGGGGTGTAATCCGCTAGAACAATGAGAGGCTGGCCCAGTTGAGGAAGGTGTCGGACCAGAGCCATCCTCATCCTTATAGCAAAGACACTAGAGGTGTGTAGGCCGTGGGGGTGCAGCTATCTACACCATGTGGGGAAAGTCGACAGAATTAGGGCACCAAATCTCCTCAAAAGGAGCAGGCAGGACAAGGACAGTTAGAGGGTGAGACCATGAAGCGTTTTTGCTGGTGGAGACCCAGATTTAGATATCAGGAGCCTAAGGAGGAGGTTGAGCATGAGGCCGAGGGCACGCAGGGTTGTGAAGAATACGTAGATATATTCAGCGTGACGCTGGAATCACCCTTGTTAGAGATTCCTTTGATAGCTCCAACTAACACAACGGGGGAGAGAGTAGAGCATACACCCATGGGGCCATCCATTGACGAGGTGTCAAGAGACAGAGAGGTGTCCACAGTTAAGGAGGTGCCATCCGTTGTTGAGGTATCCATTGATGAGGTGTCGGGGGTCGTGTTAGAGTTTTTGGGTGATAACAACACAGCAGATTGGTGAGTTTCCAAGAGACATATCCACCATTGATGCAGTGTCAAAAGACACCGAGGTATCCACCATTGATGAGGTGCCAAGAGATACAGTGGTATTAGATGACAGTTGCCCACAACAATTTCATCAGTTCCAATTCGGCCTTCTAACATTGAAAAGCAAGGCCACCACAGTGCGAGAGGCCATTTCATAGCAGAACAAGGAGTTGGAGGGCACGACAGCGAATTGTGCTGAGTCAGCAACCAAACTGACTCGCATTGTGGAACTGGATTCCCTAATGGTACAACTAGAGTGTACATTGGAGCATCGGAGCAACCCTCTTCAAACATACATGTATGGGGCTTGTAGCACTAGTAGGTTGCCTTTGCACGTTGGTGAGGGAGAGGCCACGTCACCTAGACAAATTTTATGTGACGACCATATTAGTGAGATGAGATGACATGAGTTGCATAGGGGGTAATGTTGTCACTCAAATTGTACAAGCAAGATGCGACAACGCTCAAGGCGAGGGTTGTCACTCTGATCCATGTCCTCTTCGTTCTAGTTGTCTCCCTACAACGGGCTATGGGGGGTAGTCCCTATGAAATCTGAAGATGCAAGACTCGTTAGTAACCGACAAGTCTGGGAGACACGACTTAATGGACTAGCAACGTGGTTAATTCAGCAAAGTTTAATGATTAGCTTAGATTATCTTGAAAGATCAGTGCCTTAATGGAGTCAAATACTTGCTTTATATAGATTATTGACCAAGTAACCAGATGAACAGTTGTTGCTTTAGGATGTTCCACTATCCTATATGAAATGCAACACTTAAATACTAAGTGAAACGCGGAATCTTGGTTTATTTTAAATTAGATGCCTACTTAGGTGAATCCTTCCTCTCAACTATTTTGAAGCTATTCTCTACTGTAGGTTGTGAGAGAGAAACCCAAGGGAAGATAGCAAAGGCTATATTAACGATACCTCCCGTGGAGTTCTAATGACTTGATGCCTCTAGCGTAGCAGAGATTGTGGCTCTGACGACTACAAGGTCACCGTGTTAACCACAAAAGAGGGTCTAGGCTTTGCAGGTTGGGTGACAAAGGTGGTCCTATCTTTCTATCAATCAAGCTTATGCTTCAAGGTCAAGTAATTAGCACAAGACTAGTCCTAGAATGTAAGTGCAAAATATGAGTGATTACTCTTAAAGTGAAGTTGTTAAGGTTCTTGAGTACTTAAAAACAATTTACAATGACTTTCAATTTAAAACAATTAAGTACTTAATAATGAATAATGGCAATCTTCACCACAAGAGAAAGTGCTCAAGTAAACGGCGCCAGAAAATGTTGCCAAGATTAGCAATAGACAATTGCTAAATAAATCGACAAGTCCAATGCTTCTTAACATAATTGGCAACCTCCAAGTTTTGTAACCAGAGAAAAATTTTATGTACCTGGATGAGTAGCATTCTCTTGAGCTTTTGAATTTGGTTTCTCTTGGAGGAGCCTCAGACTCTTGTCAATCCTTACCACTGCTTGCATTGTATATGAATCCCTTGAAATCATTTGCATAGCTTTTGAATTTGGTTTCTCTTGGAGGAGCCTCAGACTCTTGTCAATCCTTACCACTGCTTGCATTGTATATGAATCCCTTGAAATCATTTGCATAGCTTACTCATCTTGATTTCCTTTCTTGCTTTCACTAGGACTAGAGCTCTAAAGAATATAATTTTCAGGTTTTACCTTGATTTTTGTTTTAGGAGACTTAGGGCTTTCATCATGTTTGCATGAAGTCACACCTTTATAGCCAAGACCTAATTTGTTAGACGGTGACCTTTGGCATCTAAGGATGTTATCTAATACTTGCGTGCTCTTCAGATTCTTGTGTAGCTTATCAACTTCATTCCTCAAGGAAACGATTTCTTCTTCAAGCCTCTCATAATCTTCTTTCCTCATCGGTTGGATCCTCATCACCTCTTTTGTTTTCTTTGCTTCTTCTAGCTGAATTTTTAGGAAGTTGATTTCTTCTTCATGTCTCCTTTCTTGTTGATGCAATTTTGCTTTAAGCTTACTAAAGTCCTTAGATCTTTCTTCTTCTTGGAGTCTTAAGAGAAAATTTCCTTTGTAAGTTCAAGGTCTTGATTCTTTTCTTCAAACTCTTTGTTTTGTTTTCTCAATCTAATTATTCCTTTTAGAGCAACCATTAGTTTTGCTTCAAGGTTTACTTCATCCTTTTCTTCAATGTCTTTTTCATCTTCATCGCCTTTGATGTTTTTGGTGCTTCATCTACTTTCATTGATTCATGATCATCCTCGTGATCTTGTTTCACATGCTCTAGTTTTGATTCAACGAACAGAGGGCTAGATTCTTTATAAAGCTTTTGTAGTTTTTCTCAAAGTCTCTTAGCTGAAGAACATTGACCTACCTTGCTTGCTACAGAATCTGATAGACTACTCAAGTTTGCTTCCATCACTTTTGTGTTGTATTCTTTGACTCATTTGTAGTTGTGTCTCTAGTAAGAACTGATTTACATACTTCACAGCCAAGAGCCATCAAAAACACTTCATTTTGGAGCTCCATAATACATAATTTGTTTCATCAAACAAGGAAGCTTTGCCAACCTGATTGGCTTCCGATTTCATGACTGAGGAGAAGATACCTTCAGAGGGTTTGGAGGCTTTCTTCCTTGACTTTGCCATTTGTGTTCTTAGGATCTACCTTCCAGTTGTTAGGTTGTACTTGAAGGCACTAGCTCTTATTCCAATTGTTGGATATACTGAGAAGGGTGTGATCCGAATTGGATCCATGAAGAATTTCACAGTGCCATGACTGTATCAAGACAGGACAGACTTCGAATTTATGAGCACAGAGCGATCAAGAAGATCTCTGGACGGTGGTAGATTGCAGACAGCAAGGAACAACGAGGACCTCGGTCAAAGCGCGCTGACCGAGGCCCATAGAGTCTGCGCAGGAGGCAAAACTGGCTATTGGGAAGCCCGGATCGGGAAACATAGGGCATTTCTGATGTGCAATTAGCGCTAATCGTGCATCGTTGGGCAAAACCCCTCGAGAAGGAAAAAGCCCCAAAGCACTCGGTCGCATGGAAGCCGGGAAACCATGGGGGAAGTGCTAAGGCGAAAGGCAGGTCCCGCGCTCCAAAACCGACGGTATATCGGGGGCACCCTTGGGCGGTAAGCGGATTTGGAGAAAAACAAGCGATTCCATTCAGCGCACGACGTGTGGCAGGCGGATGAGAGAGAAAACCACCGCTCATCGCGCGCTAACGGTTGAGCGAGTCAACCGCGCGAAATGAGCGTATGTCGTAGGATCTAGAGGTTCCAAATCTGACGGTGGAGATCGCGCCCGATGGAGGAACCAGATTTGACAGGGGATTAAGCCGCGGCATAAAGGAGTTTGAAGTCCGATTTGACGCTGAGATGGCGGATGAGTCATACCACAATGTAACTAGAAAACCGAACTGACGAGGAAGAGCTGGCGCAGTTCGCGAGAGGACAAGTGGCCACTCCATGTGAGCCGTTGACGATGACGCAGAGGCAGGGAACTCCAAACGAACAGCAGCAAGCGAACCAAATTGCAAAAGAGGAAGCAAGCAATCAAGGATAGATTGGCTTTAAGCCATGAACAGACACAGAACAAAACACACAGAGAAAGAAGAGAACGAAGACAAAGAGAGCGAAAGCGAAGAAAAGACAGTGAAGCAAGAAGCAGAAAGACAGAGAGTCGAGCTGACATCAGGCAGCATCGAGCAGACAAAAGCTTAAGAGGTTCAAGCAATCCCTGAGAGGATCTGTCGGGAATTGAACACGACATTGGGCTTAGCCCATTAAAGACCAAAGAGGTCAAGATCTGGTAAGGAAAAGATTTTATGCACTCTAGTGGCTTGGGGATCCAAGAAGCACCCTACCAAGAATTATCTGTTTCGACAGACTCAACTTGAGCTCCTCATTGTAAATCTCTGCTTTAAAGACACAATAAAAGAAGGCCACCACTGAAAGTTGGACCGAAGATGTAGCCCTGGAGAATAGGGTGAACTCCTTATTAATTTGTTGTGTTCTTGTATTTGCTTACTGTGTTTCTCTTACTGTTTTCCATTTTCCAAGTGTGTGTATTTTGCAATCTAATCGATCCGTTGCCTAAAATGACATAGACACACACCAGCACGAGTCTGTAATACCTTCATTCGATAATTATTTAACTGAGGTCACTCAAGAGTGATTTTCAGATCAGGGTGGGTGGTGAATCAGTATTTCTTTACAATTGTTAAATTATGCCAGTTAAGATCACTAGTTAAACTAGACACAAAATGTAGAAAAAAAATTATTAATAGAAATAGTGAGGACTTCAATTCTCTACAACAATTTAGGCTCCAACTAGTACAACCTTGAACGAGGACTTCGATCCTCAAATATCAACCCAAGCTCCAACCTGGTCTTAACGAGGCTCCAACCTCTTATGAGGACTCCAATCCTCAAAACCAATCCAGGCTCCAACCTCTTATGAGGAATCCAATCCTCAAATCAATCTAGGCTCCAACCTGGTTTCAACGAGGCTTCAAACTCATATGAGGTCTCCAATCCTCTAGGGTTCCAACTTCCAACCCTCTCAATTTACTTCAATACTTCAAGGTGCGTACAGTATTGCTTCAAGGCTCCATCAAAAACTTCAAATACTTCTGCAAAAGATCTCCAAGATAGGTCTGCAAAGTCCTCTCCAATCTGCCACTACAAAAACTTTAGGTTTGCTTCAGCAAGACTTCTATGGTTGCTCCAACAAAAGCACATCTTCAAGTGTTGATCTTCAACTATGCACTAGGGATGAATGCTCCAACCGGTATACAAAAGTACTTCAAAAAGTGCTGCTACAAAATTGTTCAAAGAGGTCTTCAAATGATGCTCAACCACAGCGCTAGATCTGCTACAAATTACCTTCAAAACTGCTTCATTGACCTCTAGTCTGCTCCTAAGTCTATTCCACAAGCATTGAGCCTTCCTTTTCCATGGAGTCTGCTACAATATGCTCATAAGTCCAATATTTGTTTTTTTTCTACAGATCTGAGAGGTGCAAGGTCTATTCCACTAGTTTGAGGACTTCTTCTCCACAATCTGAGGTTTGTAAGTCAAGTTAGCTCACAAAGGTCGAGGTCTATAGGTGAGTCTACTCCAGAGTATATTGGTTTGAGAGATGCGCTTTCATCTTAGGCAATGTTTGCTCAAAAGAGGTCGAGAATCACCACATGAATGTGTTCAAGATAGTTTCAAATTTTGCTCCAAGATGCACCTCAAAATTGTGGATATGCTTGCACTTTTCAAGGTAAAATTTCCTCACAGGTCCAAGTCTGCTATGACTTTTTCACAAGGCCAAAACTCTGTGTCTAGGAGGTCCAAGTCTGATGTGACTATGTTATAAGGCCAAAATTTTGTGTCTAAGAAGACCAAAGCCTTGTTCTTCTAAGAGGCCGAGATGTCTACTCAGGGAAGGTTATAGGTACTGCTCTAAGATTTGCTCCAAAAGATCGTGACTCGTGTTGAGAAATCTAGGGACAGCTAGGTTGGGTGATCTCTCTTACTTTGATAACTACTTGTGATGTTCTTTTACTTAACTTGATGTACTTGTAATTAGCTCTTCTTTACTTGATTATTATAGTGTTCTTTAGTCATCAAACAGTTACCAAACAATGAAGAACAATGAGACAAGAGGACACAAAATGTAGGTTGCAAGCCAAGGCCAAAACCTCTCCTCTTGAGAGGAAAACCCACAAGAATTCTTCTCTTCTTATAAAATGTTCAGATGATGAATTCCAAGACCCCTCCAAGACAAGTCAAACCTCCTTTCGATCAACTTCTTCTCACAAAGTCAACGCTAGTCAAGCTTGCTTCAATACTTCAGAATTCAACCCTTTTCCATAATTTCAGCTTGTTGCTTCAAGACTACAATTTCAGCTTCTACTACAAAAACCCTATATTGCCACCTGTGAGAAAATAATGGTGAGACTTGCCTTCTTTCTCCTTCACTTTGTTACCCTCTTCCTCCTTGATAATTTGGCCTGCAAACTCGACTCCTTTTGACACTAGATTCGACTCCTTTGTGGTCACTACAATTTGTTCCTGCTACAACAAAAAAATTCCCTAGTTACCTCACACGTGTGAGAGATTCTGCCCAAAAGTAGTCCTTAAAATTCAGTTTCTTATTCCTTCTTTTTATCTCTTCTTCTTCGCTAGTTCTAGAACTTCTTCTCTTGGTAATCAAACTTGGATTGCTTGTCTTGAATGAGGTAGAGTGTTTCCTTATATATCGTCTTCTTTTGGTGGACGAATAGCCCTTTCATGAGGCTGACTTGTCTCATTTAAAGTTCATAATCTCTATATTAAATATTATTATTCTCTTCTTTTAATAATTTTAAACCTTAGTATTTTTTCCCTTTTTAAAATAATCATAAAAACCTTTAGAATAATTCGTTTTACAACCCTTCTCTCCTTTAAAAAGAAGCCTCAAATACTATTCACTTATATATAAAGAAAATATAATTCTGCTATTTTTTTAACTTCCTAATTATTTTAATTATTTCACTTTATATATATATATATATTCCTTGGTAGCATTGGGTTGATTTTATTTTTATTTTTTGGGTTGAATATTTCTCCTATTATCTCTCACATATTTTTAATATAAGCTTAAGAGAACTAAAGAATCGTGACTTACTAATAAATGTGACTGTATAAATCAAATGATTTTGGACAGTGGTGTCCCTTCTGTCTAGTCCAAAAAAAAAATTTCAAGGTTAAGACAATACAATGGCGTCCCAACAACACACAATATATTCGTATTCACGGTAGGGAAGCAACTGCTTACAGTGTGTATGGAACGATAGTGAACAATGTCACAACCGGCTGGCGGTAGCAAGGAAATCAAGGTAATGGTATCAGAGATGGATGAACTGCAATCGATGACAATGGTGGAGCTATAGCGGCCTATCTGAGGACTTGGTGTGGCTACATCTTGCGCGGTTGTTGCAAAGGGTTTTCAGCATACATATCAGGGTCTTCATACCTTCTCCATGGAGATGTCATAGCTAATCCTTGTAACTATCATCAGATGTTGATCACTTATCTTATCTTATGTGACAATAAATGCATCTTCTCACGAACTCTTCTTTCACTTTTCTTCACACACTGCTTCCTCGAGATCCATTTATACATAGTTCCTTCATTATAAGATCCATAGTTGCTAACCTCTTCGTATTCTTGATGAGGTCATATTATGTTGATTTCATCTTGTCAATATATAGAAGAGTTCAAGGCACATTATCTACATGCCTTCATGTGTCATTCTAATGGAAGAGTTTCTTCTTCCTTCATCATGCTTATGAAATAGAGCATTGTACCTATTCTATTTGTAATCATACGACGACATGACTTTACCTATCTATTACCAAATAAATACATACCTCTTCCTTCTTTTGGTCATCTAGAATTTGTTTGGCAGCTTCCTTTCCTTGCTTGAAGATGAGACTACTTCAACCAACTTGACATGTTGCATATCTTTGTCATCATGCCTTTGTCCTTATAAATTGTGGATCCCACACAAGGTGGAATGTAGACTATCAGCGAGATGTTTGCTTCTTTTAAGTAGAGGTGAACCTTCTAATGAAGTTTCCAATGGAGGATCTTGATGATCCCCATTCTGCAGATGCTTCTTCCGAATGATGATGTATGATGATCTCTTTTTCGTTTATCTTGCTAGATGACTTTCTCCAACCATATATGCTACTACAGTTATCCTTATATGCTTTCAATGAAGATGTCATGAGCTATTTGCTTTCTATCTTGATGAATGCTTCAATCATGTAGGTTTCTACTTCAGTTATCCTTCCATGCTACTATTATGATGTCATCTCTCTGCAATAATGCATCCTATCATATTTGTGATGCTTTCTTTGACTTGCTAACTTCTATGCACTTGAACAATAGGCTAAGTGAGTGAGAGACCTTCTAATAGTGGAGGTCTATCACTTGCTCCTTCTTTGACTTCTTATTTTATCGTTCTTCCACTTCTTCGGTGACATGGGCTTCATTTCTCTCTTTTCTCTTCTTGTTGTCGTTCTTGAGTTTAGGACAATTCCTTTTGAAACGCCCATATTCATTACACTCATAACATTGCATCTTTCACATATCAATTTTCTTGTGAAACTTCTTTCAAGGCTCAAATTTTCCTTTCCTTGTTGATTTTGCATATGTTTGTGTTTGTTCATTTGGCCCAACATCATTTTTTGCTTTTAATCTAGATTCTTCAATTTTGCATAATGACCACAGATAGTTGAATGGAGTGGTTTCCTTCTTCCCATAGATGCTTCATACAAAATTCCCCCATTCATCAAATAGTGCATTGAGCATAATGGTGGTGATATCTTGATCAGACATTACTTCTCCAAGTTCTTGTAGTTGGTCACTAATTTCAAATACCTTCTTGAAATTCGAAGCTATCCCTTCTTCCCTTGAGATTTTCATCTTGTATAATTCTGTTCTCAAAGACATGATTTCTCCTATAGTGCTCACAGAAAACAACTCCACCAATTTGTCATAAACCTTTTTCGGTGTCTTCAACTTTGCAACATAAGGGGTTAGAGAATCCTTGATTTGACTCTATGAGGATCCTTTGTGCCCTTATTTCTCCTTTCACATACTCTGTCAATGCTTGGAATTGCTCTTGTGATGGTTTGGTGATGGAACACTTTACATATTCAATAACTTCATTCTCCATGAGAATTAAATCAATTCTCTTCTTCCATGCAAGGTAGTTTGAGGTCCCAGCCAATTTATTGCTCTCCTTGCATAATGAAGTCATTTGGTTTGAGGATTGAGACATAAAATATAAAATACTTACTTGTTAAGTGATGATGCTTCTTAATGACGATATCTTCAACTTGATGCCTTCTTGATTATGATGATAATTGATGATGTTTGCTTCCTTGATGATGTCTTCCTTCTTCAAAGATGACAATACTTCTTCTAGATGATGAGAGATGTCTTTCTTCAAATATGCTTGAGATGTGATCCTTTCTTCACTGAAAGGGAGATCACCTTGATTTCTTTGATGATGATGGCAATGTTTCTTCTTGTTTCCTTTAGATGTAGAAATGTAGAATGTGGAGGCTTCAAGATGCTTCAAAAGTGTTAAGTCCTTTCCTTAAGAGGTAGCGTCTTTGTGGTCATCTTTTTGTGATGTTGTGATCCTTGTCCTTGTGATGTGATGGATGGTCCTTCTTGATGCCTTAACTATCCATAACATTATCCTTGTGCTCAATCCTTATGTGTACTTCTTCAATTGGATGATCTTCAAGTTGCCTCTTCATCTTGATGTTGTCACCTTAGCTCTGAAACCATGTTGAGAAATCTAGGGGCAGCTAGGTTGGGTGATTTCTCTTGATTTAATAACTGCTTGTGATATTCTTCTACTTAACTTGATGTACTTGTAGTTACCTCTTCTTTACTTGATTATTAGAGTGTTATTTAACAAACAATGAGACAAGAGGACGCAAAACATAGGCCGCAAGCCAAGGCCAAAACCTCTCCACTTGAGAGGAAAACCCACAAGAATTCTTCTCTTCTTATAGAATGTTTAAATGACGAATTCCAAGACTTATAACCCAAGACCAAGACCCCTCCAAGACAAGTCAAACCTCCTTTTGGCCAGCTTCTTGTCACAAAGTCAACACCAGTCAATACTTCATAATTCGGCTCTCTTCCATAATTTTGGCTAACTGCTTCATGACTACAATTTCGGCTTCTACTGCAGAAACCCTAGATTGGCATGTGTGAGAAAATAATCGTGAAACTCGCCTTCTTTCTCCTTCACTTAGTTACCCTCTTCCTCTTTGATAATTTCGCCTTCAAACTTGACTCCTTTTGACACTAGATTTGGCTCCTTTGTGTTAGAAAATTGGAAAGGCAGAAGGATTTTCTTATGTTGATAATTACTTGTGAAATCTTAGTGTTCTTATTATCTTCTTTATGTTCTTCCTTTATCTTAGTTCATCAAACAATTACCAAAACCAAAAACACGAAGATCAAGGACACCAGATGTCTAAGGGGTTACAATATAATGGGGAAAACCTAGTCAAAGAACTCTTCCTTCAGTAATTCAAAATGAGATAGACCAAGACCCTAAACCAACAAACCTTCCTCCTCCACCAAGTCAGCCTTCCAAGATGATTTAGTAGTCTCTTCTTGTCTAGCAGCGTCAGCCTAGCAACAATCCACAAATTCGACTTCTCAGCTTGTTATGCAACTAGCTCAAAAAATAGAAGAAATAGATAGATCAACGACTTCAAAAGTACTCTCTTCGAGGGGCCAACCTCCTTTACATTACACAAATGAACAATTCTTGGATGATACAAATGATAAAACCTCTTTTCTATATATAGGAGTCTAAGGGGTTACAATATAATTAGAGCCGACATAACAATAATAATGTATGGGCACAACAATAACAATAAGGGGCTACAATGACAATAATAAGAGAGGAATACACTAGTATTATAGGGACCTAACATGCCCCTCTCCTTCAAAAAAGTGTTGTCCTCAACGCTTGAGTAGTTTTGGATGCTTCTGTATAAAATTTTCATCCTCCCATGTGGAATATTCAGTGGGTAAGTTTTTCGACTTGAGATACTCTGAAATTGATCTATTTCGTAGTTGTCGAGTTCTTGTTTATGTGACTGCCTTAGGTTCCAATATCATTTTTCCTTCCTCGTCAAGTTCTGGCAATATTGTTTGAACTGGGAGCTTGTCACCTATAACCTTCTTCAAGCATGAACCATGGAAAACTGAGTGCACTCCAGAATATGCATGAAGCTCCAATTTGTATGCCATAGCTTGCTTGAGGGACATTTGTTTGTATGGTTGTAGTCGTAGAAATACCCAGTCACCTACATCAAAACTTCTTTCGC
>APFE031343654.1:235048-254335 GCA_000404065.3 Pinus taeda
TTCAATTTTTGGAAGTCCTCAATGTGCTCCACCATTGAACCCTTTTGTTTGAGATTTATCAATTGGCTAAAAAAGGTGTTGCTTTTTGTATCCTCATAATGTGCTATCATTTCTTCCATAAAAATTGACCAAGTGACAATTTGATTACGAGAGCAAAGCCATCAATACCATACAAACTAATTGGGTTCCAAATATAAAGTTGCAATGCGTACCTTTTGTGTGTTTTGCACATTATGGAGATCGAAATACTACTCCATTTGTAGTATCCATGTTACCGGATCCTTGCTATCAAACTTCCTCATATCAATCTATGGAACATGATGGGTCTTCAATCAAAGTTAGAGTCTATGAAATCATGATTAACATTTCTTTTGTTCTCATCACAAGTTTCCTTTACTACCCTTTCGCCATTACTAAGCATTTCTTGTAGCAACTTTGTCAAATCTATCTTCAAATCTTCCATGTTGCCTTTAAGTTTTGCTTGTATATCATCCATCTTATAGCTTCCATGCCATCCATCTTAGCTTCCATTCCATTTTTTAAACCATCCATCTTAGCTTTAGTTACTTTTTGTGAGAGCGAAATTTGTTGCACTTGGTCTCGTAATTTTGATATAACATGTTGCATTTCTTCCTCTTCTTCATGTGTCATAGTAGAGATTTCGAGTTACTTACTAGGTGTTTCTATTTTCTTTTTTCAGTTCATCAATGAATAATAATTATGATTCACAATGCCCCTTGAATCACTTCAAACTACTTTCTCAAACAAAACTCACGCAAATTTTAAAAAAAAAAAAATTACACACCTTTTTTTTTCTGCTTTGTATGAGCTTGATCTTGAAATGACTGCAACTCTGTAATTTCGGATCTCCAAGTTCTGAAATTTCGTCCTATGATAGCCCTCTAAGTCCTCTTTCCCACCCCACAAGTCTGATCGCAATTGGATTCTCTAAGAAAGAGTTATGTCCAATCTCCTACAATGACCTGATTATAGACTGATTCAGTAGAGCAAACTTGTACGACGTATCATGTGGCATTGTTTCGACCTTCAGCCCTGAAATCGTTACCGAACAAACTACAATTCGTTTTCTTTCTGTCACTTTTTACGAAATTTGAATCCAATGTTCAAAGAGAAAGTTATAACGATTTTCCCAAGGTGACCTGTTTGAGATTGAATTCGAGAGCCTGCAAAAACCCTAATTTCCTCTGTTCATATCTCCTAAAATATAGTGAGACAACATCTGAATTTTGGTCACAAGGTTCATCAGGATTTCGGATCAAATGGGTTTTAATTTCAGCTTCTGAATCTTCGTAGAAAAAAAGTTATGGCGAAAATTCCACAATGACCTTTTTGAAGCAGTGAAACCCTAGACTCCAAAGCTCTGATACCAATTGTTATGCAACCAACTCACAAAATAAAAGAAATAGATAGATCAACGACTTCAGAAGTAGCCTCTTCGAGGGAAACCTCCTTTACATTACACAAATGAACGATTCTTGGATGATACAAATGACAAGGCCTCCTTTCTACATATAGAAGTTTAATGGGTCACAATATAATCAGGGCCGACATAACAATAATAATGTAAGGGCACAACAATAACAATAGTGGGCTTCTATGGGGCACAATAATAACAATATGGGGACAACATGGGCACAACAATAACAATAAAGGGCTACAATGACAATAATAATAGGGGAATACACTAGTATTATACGGACCTAACACAGCTACAGAATTTTCAACCCCCAGCAACAGAATTTTGGCCCAGCAACAGAACAAAAGTTTCAACCCTTCCAGCAGCTTAGCAACTTCACACGTGTGTGTGTGTGTGTGTGAGATAGAGAGAGAGAGAATCTCGACTTCTTATGTTTGATATAGACCTCCTCCTTCGCTATCCCTTTTCACCTTCTTCCTTAAATTTCACACTTTTTACTACCTCAGCAATTGCAGATCGAACTTAGTGAGTGAGTGCTCCAAATGAGGAGTTGTTGCCTTTATATAGTTATTTTTCCCCTCAGTTTAGGCCGACTTTTCCAGTTTGAGGTCGACATGGTGGAGGAGGCCTAGAAGACCTAATTTACATGAAAATAAATTTCTTTCTTGACAAATAAATCCCAAGAAGGGTTCTTTATATTATGACATGGACAAGGATGCTTGACATAAACCCTAGAAGCCTACAATGGAGGCTTTGACCTATAAACAATTGACCCAAGCATGAAACCCATGCTTTAATAAGTCAAATTCTTTAATAATTGAATTTCTTTTTCGTTTCTTTTGACAAATACATTTCATTATGACTTAAATACAATTATGAAGACCGACACTAGTACATTCTTCAACACTTTGTGGTGGCTACAATTCGGTCCTGCTGCAACAAAATTTTGCCCTAGTTCCCCGGCACGTGTGAGAGATTATGCCCAAAAACAGTCCTTAAAATTTGGTTTCTACTTCCTTCTTTTTCTCTCTTCTTCTTTGTCGGTTCTAGATCTTCTTTTGTTGATAATCGAACTTGGATTGATTGTCTTGAATGAGGTCAAGTGCTTCCTTATATATAGTCTTCTTTTGGTGGACGAATAGCCCTTTCATGAGGCCGACTTGTCTCCTTTTGCGGGTCGACTTGATGTAGCAAGGTTGACTTGTCTTAGGAGGGTCTTTTATGACTCAAATAAATTTCTCTTACATAATACAAGATACCCAATAGGGTCTTAAATATAAAACAATGACTCAATGACAAAACCTAGAAGCATTCAATGGGTGCTTGACCTATAAATAAAAATATCTTGAGCCTGAAACACATGCTTCAATATAATAATAATGTAAATCATTTTTCTCTTTTCATCATAAAATCATTATTACAATAGACATTATGAAGATCGAACCTAGTCACACTTTTCAACAACTCATGCTCATAGAAGACTAAAAATGCACTCTCCAATAATCTCTTATTACAAGGGCGAAGATCTATTGACACAGGTATGTATTGTAGCTTTTCCACAGGGGTGAATCTTCTATTCAAAAGTCACTGCTAAAGTGGTTGAAATCTTCTTCACCACAGCGCAACGAATCCATCAAAAATCCACCAAGAATCAAACAAAAAATCACCAAGAAACAAAAAGGTATCCACCAAGTATAACCAAATCCAACCACTGAAATGTCAATCACGAATTCTTCTCTTATTTATCATCAAGTTCATTAGTTATGAACTTATCTTTTGCTACAAGTCCAAACTTTTTCATCTATGTTCTTCTTTGCCAAGTTGGATGGTTGAAATGAGGAGCCACGACTTATATTTATATGAATTAACTTTTTTATGACACAACATGTCTCTTGGCAAGGGATCTGATTTGGGGTTGACCTGTCAAGGGCTAAATTAGGGGTTTTAGCCTTAAAAGAACGAATTAGGTCAACTATAAATATTTGTGTTCTTGTTTCATAATGTAAACAATTTATTGTAATAATCCATGTTTTCTTAACCTTTTTGCATGTGTCTTCATGAGTGTAGATGTCAAACATCTCAATCTTCTTCTAAATTGGCATGATTACTCTGTCATTGAACTAGGTCACCAATTTTCCTTCTTTGTTCATTACTCTTGAGCTGAACCATATAGTGGTTGTACTCCTAGATGTAGGTATCTACTATTTGGACTTCTTTTGCAGGTATTGCCACAGTTATTTTTCCAATAATTGATGGGATAGAGTTTGTCTTTTACAACAACTTAAAAATCATCCCATCAATAGGCTTTTGTCACCATGGATGAGTTTGGGCTTGTTACCCATATTTTTGTATAAGACAAAATGAAGGTCCTAAAGCCACTTTTGAAGGGAGAGATTTGCATGTGCAACTTATTGTGGTACATTGCATGCTACAATGAAGAAAGGAATACATTGCTGATAATATTGAGGACTTTGATTATTGAGAGTTGGATTAAATTTTATATTACTGTTCTCATGGTACATGAAGTAGACAAGGAAGGCAGGTCAGTTTATATCGAGAGATGTAATGAGATGGAGCACAACTCCTTTTGCTCGGGCCATCAATGACAATAAACACAACATCTCAACATAGGGTCATTGTTCCAGAATCCAAGAAGAGGTCGGCTTGGCTTCAAAGTATATTGCAGAATGCAAAGGGGCATGCAACTCCTCATGGCACTTTCAAGGAAAGCAAACGTCCTAAGAAGTACTCAAGATATGTAGCACTGATGAGTCACATCATTGATTATGAGTCATCCAAATATAACGAGGCAGTAGGCCAGCAAGTTTGGAAGGATGCCATGATGGAGGAATATCAAGTCCATCACGAAGAATGACGCGTGGGAAATTGTGCAGAGACCTAAGGGGAAGTCAGTGGTGACTTCCATGTGGATCTACAAAATCAAACATGCAATAAATGGCAACATAGATAAGTACAGAGTGAGATTCTTGGCAAGAGGGTTCTCCCAAAAAGAGGGAGAGGGCTATGAAGAGACATTTGCTCGAGTAGGCAGATACACTTCTATTAGAACTATTATTTCTATTATGGGTTGGAAATTGCATCAAATGGGTGTGAAAACCACCTTCCTCAATGGAGTGATTGAGGAAGAAATGTACATAGAGCAACCTCAATCCTTTGAAGTACATGAGGAGTCTCATGTCTGCAGACTAAAGAAGGCTTTGTACGGACTCAAGCAGGCACCTTGGGGTTGGTATTCTCGAGTTGATGGATTGTTGATGAGTCTTGGTTTCACCAAGAGTGATGTGGAACCTAATCTTTACTACAAGGTTGTTTAAAGTGAGATTGCAATCTTATTGTTATATGTTGATGACTTGTTTTTTACAAGAGGAGAAAATCCCATTGACCGATATAAGAGGGAGTTGACCTTGTTGGAGAATTTGTCATTGATGTCAAAGGGTGAATGGTCCAGCATTTGTTTGGTGATTTGCATACACAAATCAAGTGAATTTGGGTACAAGGATCCTCTAGATTGGCAATCTTTGTCACGCCATTTCATTTGAAAGGTGACCCGCCTTGTGGGTCCTCTTGGTTGGAGAGAGATTGATTTTTTGAAGTTTGTGCCTAAAGGATGCGTTTAGCACCAACTCCTTTTCCCCAAAAGTTTATGACCTTATCACTTCATTGCAGCCCCGAGAAGAAGGTCAAAATTATAATTTAAGTTGACCTAAACTCATGTGTCCTATGTCCTAATCAGCCTTGAAAGGAGACTATTTGAAAGATAAAAAATAAAAATAGAGTATCCTAAGCCTCCTCTAAGCAAGTCGGTTCACCTTCTTTAGGTCGGCTCTTAATAAATGGGTTATTTCAAAACAAAATTACTTCTTATTGCACAGATTGGCTCCTTTTTAGGGCTCCTCCAAAACTCATATAAATACACGCAACTCCTAGGCAATTGAGGCAAGAAAAACCATTGATCTGAGGCAATAATATCTAAGGAGTAGTCTGAAGTTAAGTGAAGACACAATGTGGGATATGAAGCTCAATGATTAAAGTTAAGGAATTGAATTCTTCAAGAATTTTCTAAGGTCATTTATGTGGAAGCAAGTTGACTGATCAAGATCGTTTTAAGGTAATCCAAAATCTTTCTTCTGTTGGAAAGAACAAAGTTTGTGGCAAATCCACAAGCCTATTTTGAGGCCCTACACTCAGTACTAAAGGTGGAAATGTAATAAAGCCACGATGTTATTAATGAATTTAATAAAATGTTATTAGGCCATTTGTTAATAAGTGGTTAGGGAAATTGCCAATTAGGTAGTATAACTACCCATTTGATGTAATAAAAGCCTAAAAGGGGTTCCCCTTCATTGTATGCAATGACTCCATTCCAGCCCCAATGGTTAGCTAAGTTGGTCAAGTCCCCATCGGTAAAGCACCTCTATTATTGAGAGGTTACAGGTTGAATTCCCTCAACACTCTCGAGGTCAGACTCTGTGGTTGAGCCGATAGGAAGTGGTCCTTTTAGGTAGATCTACCTAGTACAAATATTTCATGGACGTAATAGTTACCGATCTTCGGGGACCATGAACCACATAGAAAAAAATACAATGATTCCATTCCATAATAAAAGTTTATAATTGCACTTCTCATCTATCCAGTTCATCTTTCTACCAAACTCTATTTTGGCCTACTATAAATTGTTTTGTTGTTTTGCATTCATAATGCCTATGAATGTATAGTTATAAGTAATTATTTAAGCCAAGATGTGGCCACAAATGATCATACCTATGGATGTATGGTGATAAGTATTTATCTAAGCCTATGTTACCACATCCACACGGTCTTGATGTTGGATATGCGAAACCACGATTCGGATACAGACTCAGATATGGATCCACCCAGATCCATGTAGGATCTACCACATAAACAAATCCTTCAAACCTGAAAACAGACCCCATGCTATTGAAACGGATTCTATGCCAGCTAGCCCTCACATGTCAGATCCCAAGCAAATAACATTAGATGTTTTGGTTTATTTTTTATTTTTTAAAAGATATTTTCCACCTGTTTGAAACCCTAAAAAACAAATATTCTATTTAGATTTTTAATTGGATTACTTATTAGAAAGTTGTAGGTTGTGTACTTGTATAAGTTAATAATTACCTCTAGGTTGTATAGCACATGATAATGCTAAAAAAAAAGGTCTAACACATCAAAAAAAATCATTTTTTTCAAATAATAACAGGAAAGCTTTGAGATAATACATAGATAATAATGTATAGTGTACAAAGGATGGCTATGCCATTAATAATTTAATTTGATCAATCCCATCCAACTCTAGGTGAGGAATCCTCTTATAACAAATATGATACATAGACTACAGCGTGTTCTCAAACAATGTACAATATTCATTTACAGTTATAACTAAATGGCAATTTTTAGATTTAAGGCAAATTCAAAAAAGAGGATAAGTTGATCATGATGTAGAGTTGAAATATTCAAATGATGAGCATGTAGACCCGTTTTTGGACATGTTGTTAGACCTACTCTACATCATCATGTAAATAGAGTGATCATTGATAGGACACTAAATTTTGTATTTACAATTATCCTTTTTGTATAAAGCATTGATGAATCGTGATTTTAGTCTTCAAATTTATAAATTATCTAATGATTTCAATTCTAATGATGTGATTCATGAATGGCTTTGATTTTTAACATTGAATATTTTTAATATATATATATATATATATATAATATATATATATATTATTGTATTTTTGTACGTGGTGTTTCCCACCGTATTTGAATCTTGGCTTTTCAAAACTCTAGTGGATCCATATCCATTTTTGTTTCCTAGTAACTTAGATCTAAGCCAAGATGTGGCCACGGACAATAATGCTTCAATAGACCTAACGGGGCCTTCCACAACATATAAAGAAAGTCCACTCAATCTCTAAGGATTAAAATTTTGAAGCTAACAAGGCCTTAGATTCCTATTAGTTCCTACCAAACCGCTGACATCTTTTTTGGAGGCTAGTGTAAAATGTTTTTGTTTTCAATCCAAAAATGAGTTGTTTTTTTTTCAAAAAAGATATATATTTTCCATTTTTACCATTATTTAAGAATATCAATACAAGGGTAAAGAAATTTTGAACCTCTCAATACTTAAGGGTGATATGAAGAAAATCTCTTCATAAAAAATTTAGCTTTGACACTTCAAATCTAACTCCTAGAGATGACCAAAGTTCAAACCCTAGCAAGCATGCTCGCTAACAAAGGTTGTGTTAAAGAAAATAATGAACATTACTATTGTAGACAAATGGAGTTCCGAAGTCCCATCATCTAAAACATGGTTGTTTCAACAAAGAAAAAAATGCTACATATACATTAAAGACAATTAATTAAACTAGCTTGTTTGTCCAATCTAGTGGCCAAAATAATAGAGGATCTACTTGTCTACCAAAGTATAAATGAATGTGTGATTGAAATTTATTTCTAGGATTTTGCACAAAAAGACAATTAAATAAACTAACTTGTTTGTGCAATCTAGTGGCCAAAACATAGATAATCTACTTTTCTAACAAAATGTAAATGATTGTGTAATGATTCTTTCAAAATAGCACTAACCTTTTTGATAGCATGTGAAAGGGGAGGTGGGTTTGTAAGTTTTCACAAAAAGGGGTGCCAATGGCATCTCAATCAAGGAGGATCCCACTTTTGCATTCATCATAGGAAGATGCAGTAGAAGAGCCCGAGGAAATCTTTGCACAAGTGTGGGCTTTATCCATTATTGAAGCACTACACCTCCCCCGACGTGAGAAGTAGAACTAAACAAAGGACTGTGTAATTATATATCATTTTATTAGGTGATGAACCTTGAAGTAAACAATTAGATGGTGGATAGCAACCAATAGAAACTAAAAGGTGATTTTCTCTCACAAAAGCTCAAGAAAGGATTTTTTAGGTGGAATTGTACTTCATTAATTCATCAAGTTCACATATGAAATATTCGACAATGGTTGGATCCTACAAAAGAAAATTCTTCCAAGGTTCCTATTCCATTAGATATCCATGCTGAGAGATTCTTGAGGACATAAGCAACAAACTAAGGATCTTAATCAAATCATCCTAAACTACCAAAGCAAAGACGCATACTTTATATGCTTAAGTTTATGTTTTTATGAATCTTTCTAATCATCTTATAAAGCCTATAGTGTAGAGTTTCCAAGATAATGAAAGGGTATAGACTATACACAAGGTAGATATATTTTAGATGCAAAACCTACCATGAACACAAGCATTTAATGTGGGACTACTCAATGAATCATAGAGTTACCCAGGAGGAGAAAATCAATGCAAACATCTTCAAAGAGGTCAAATTGAAAACAAAGGGTCTAAGAAAAGTGGAAAAACATTGCAAAATCTAGCAACGAACCATAACAAATTTGAAGTTTTAAAAGACGTAAATAAGAAATGGAAGTCCCATAAAAGATGACATGGGAACCAATCAAGGACAAGCATGAAAATTCTCAACAAAACCAAGGGAAGAAAATCCCAAATTAAAACAACCACACTCAAAATTTGGACCCAAACTTCACATCACAAGCCAAAGATCTAATGAAGAAGCTAGAAAATAGTCCTAATGATGGCCCACATTTACTAGGTCTAAAACCTTGAAAGAAAAAATGAATGTGATTAATGGCAATTCTCTACGAGTTGGCGAAGGGTTGAATGGAAGTTACTAGTGATCTCTCCCCTTCCACCATTCCTTCCTCCCCTTTTGTCATCCCTGTTGAAAATTGGGACAGCTATGGGATGAATTTCCCCATAGGAGCCCATCTACCCCCAAAGGAGAAATCATCTTGCCACAAAGAGAATTCAATAAGTGATCAAAATAAATATTATTATTATTATTAATTTGTGATACTTGGCTTGCAATTCCTCTATTAATATATTGATGGAACAAATTCAACTTGGAAAACAATCATTAAATTAATATATATATATATATATATATATATATATTATATATATATATATATTATTTTTGAGCAAATTTGACTTAAGAATTTCCCTCCAAATTTTTACAAGTCGGCCTCATCATGTCAGTTTTGCCCCAATGGTTCGTGACCTTTCCACCACATGCAAACAATTATAAATAGGCATCTAGCCCCTCCGTGATCAAAATAAATATTATTATTATTAATTTGTGCATATTGGCTTGCAATTCCTCTCATTAATATTTGATGGAACAAATTTCACTTGGAGAAAACAATCATTAAATAATATACATTATAAATATATATATATATTATATATATATATATAGATATATAGATTATTTTTGAGCAAATTTGAATTTAAGAATTTCCCCGCAAATTTTACAAGTCGGCCTCATCATGTCAGTCTGCCCCAATGGTCATGACCTTTCACACATGCAAACAATTATAAATAGGCATCTAGCCTCCTCCAATTGACACATTAAAAATTCAACCTACTGTAGTGTCTCCTCTGTTGCCTTATGAAGGGAACTTCTGCAGCCTATTGGGATAACTCTCTACACCCTAATAGTGGTCTCTCTACAGCCTAAAATGGTATTTATCTGCGGCTACTAAGGCACCCTCAGAGGCTCTTTTATGGTATCTTATAGGGTTACTCAGTGGCTCTTCTATGGTATTTTGTGTGACCTCTCTGTGGCTTTCTATGCAGCCTCTTTATGGTGTTTTGTGCGGCCTCTCAGTGACGTTTCATGCAGACCCTCTGTGGTAACTTTTGCAGCCTTATTTTGTGAATATATGCAACATATCTATGTTTTATTTGCGGTCTTTTCCATGATTAAATGCATCCTTCCTTTGATAGGAAGCGGATTGTACCAACGAAGTAAAATAGAATCCTTTGACATAGTTTTGGAGTAGCCTTTATGTTGAGAAATTTAGGACATTACATAGATTAGATTCCTTATGTAGATTTCTTTTAGACTTTGACATTTTCTTGTAATTGCCCCTTTCTTCTTATTAGTTCTTCTTTTAATTTTATTATGTTCCTTTCATCAAGACAAATGCCAGACAAAGAAGATCACAAGGGACACAAGATGTAGGCACTCAGCCAGGGCAAAACCCCTATCTAGGGGAAAACGCAATCAAACTCTTCCTTTAGTAGAATTAGATCAAGTTGAGATAGACCAAGACAGATTTTCCTCCACCCATCAAGCCGGCCTCCCATGAAGACAAATTATATCATGCCATTTAAAGTTTTGGTCTCCTTATCTTCTTGCAAACATCGGTCTCCTTCCTTACTTATACAATTCTCGGCTCTCTATGCTTCTAGAACTCTCAACCTTCTTTACTCCTACAGTTCTCGTCCTACTTTGCTCCTACAACTATCAGCCTTCTTTATCCCTGCAATTGTCTGCAATTATCATTTTGCAACTATTATCCTTGATCTTTGGCTAGCATTCTCGGCCCCTGCAATTCATCTTCAATACTATGATTTTGTGGCTTGACAGAATTCACTCGTAGACCCTCGCATTACCTTATGTTCTTGTCTGAACTACAAATCAAAACTTGCACTCTCAATGGGTCGATTTCATTCCTTTATATAGTTGTTGGAGTGTCCAATAATAGGCCGACTTGTCATCTTGTTGGAGGTCAACTAGTAGATTGTTGAAGAGGTCGACTTGATGGAGGAGGAATAAGAGAATAAAATAATTTTCTTTCTTTGACACACCAAACCCTAAGAAGGGTCTCTTACATAAAACTTTGACTAACTCAACCAAAGAATCCTAGAGCACTCAATGGGTGCTTTGACCTATTAACCATTGACCCAAGCATGAAACCCATGCTTTAATAAGTCAATTTCTTTTACAATAAAATTTACTTTCTTCTATCGACAATTACATTACATCATGACTCAAGTACAACTATGAAGACCGACACTAGTTACATGTTTCAACACCTTATAGTTCTAACATTCTACAACTAGGGCATTGTTAGGAGATCCTTACAACGTTATCTTCTGTGTTTAATAGTGATGTTTGACAATGATGTGTGAGCTAAACTTCAATGATAATAATTGTAATGTGTGAACTAAACTTCGGCGATAATAACTAAGATGTGTGAGTTAAACTTCAACAATAATAATTGTGATAGTTATGGCAAAATGACCTATGCATATGAACAGTGATAAATGGTAATGTGACCTGTGCATTCGACAATGACACATATGGCAAAGTGACCAATGCATATGAAAAGTGATAGATAGCAATGTTACAATGATATTTTAACAATGATCTATGGCAGTCATGTATGACAGAGATATCTATGATGACAGTGATGATGACAATCTTGTAAGGCCATGATAGTTGCTTCTATGACAGTATCATTTATGTCAGAGATATATAGTAGCGTTTCTATAATTGAAATGTATGGAAGTGCTCTTGATGGCAGTCATAACAATCATGACTTCTGTACTCTTGATGATAGTGATAACAGTAATCTAGATGACAGTGCCTCTATGACAGTTGTAACAGTGTGTCTACGACAATGATGTGAGACAATACCTCTATAACAGATGTGACAGTATATATGACAGCCATACCTATGACAATGTCGACATTAATTCTTGGAAAAAGGATAAGAGGGACAGTGAATAGCTCCATGAGAGGTATGTCTGCTACTATCTCATGAAGATCTAGTATGATCTTGGATTGGTCTTAGGTGGCGTTATATGATAGATGATGAAAGACTTATCTCATGATATTTGTACATTGTATCTCAGTTGGACATTTGATGAATATCTAATAGAAGAAGAAGAATTGATCATGGTTTTTACCCCTCGTGAAGTTTTACCCTGTTCTCCAACCAAAATCTTGGTGTCTCTATTGTGTATGTTTTCCTTCTATTGTTCCTTATTGTTCTGTTGCATTGTTAATGTTATGGTTCTCTCTACATATGATGTTATAGGGTGAATGTAATCTGAAATTATTGAAAAAGTTTTAAAATGCAATTATCTACAATAGAGAACATCCTAGCCCTAAAAATTAACAATCCCTTTGCTCTCCCCCATCACCCCCTTCTCTTCAACATTATACCTCCCCCCCCGGACCCCTCTGCACTATCCCCTCTACCCCATTCTTCCCTAGAGTTCACATAGTCTTCCCGACCCCCCAACCATACAAATCACCCCCAACACACTCCACTCAACTTTACACACCGAAATCATATCCTCCCCCCTTGCTCTTAAGGGCATGTTAGTATTTGGTAGTTCGGAGGTACTTCTGCATTGGCGATGCCTAGCATGTAGAAGTTACTAAGAACATTTCACTTCCTAGACACTTTACTTAATAAAGTGATTTCATAAAGTTGAGAAGAGTACCTTTTTTTAATTAATGAATAAAAAGTGATTTTATAAAGTTGAGAAGTGTACCTTTTTTTTATTAATGAATAAAAAGTGATATTTTATAAAGTGAATGTGACTTTATAAAATTGGATCACATTTTATAAAGTGAGTGATTTGAGTGGGTCCAATGTGAGATTAAGTCATGAACGTTGATCTTGAGATGGCCAGATTGAATCTAGGATTAGCGGTTTTAGTCGCTAATGAGAAATAAACAGGAGAAAAGAGAGAAGAAGAGGCGCACTCTTTGAGGAGAAAGAAGAGAAAAGAGCTGAGAAAAACATGAGCAAGAGTCTGAGAAAGAAGGTGCACTTCCCAAGGTAATTTCCAGCAATTAATTGCAGCAGTGAGTGGCACAAATCCCAAGGCAAATTCAAGCATTAGATTGCAGGCCATACAGTACATTTATTGTGGCCACAGTACAGTATTGTGGGCACAGAAAATTAAAGCAGGTTTGCAAGAATTTTGAGACAGCATTTATTTTTGTAGGAGTTTCATACAGGCCATACTTTCTAGTAGTGAATTTGAGCACAAAAATTGAGGCAGACCGTATAATATTTATTGTTGTAGCAGACCATACAGCAATATGGAAATTTTGGCACAAAAATCGAGAGATAAGAAAAGTTTGGCTGGAAATTTTCTGCTATAGTTTTCTGAGAGCTCTTTAAAAAAATTCCTCTTCTCACTAGTTTTCCCTTCGGAGTTTTTTTAGGTGCTTTGCCCAAAATCTTGGCACAAAATCCGATGAGAGATAAATACAGCTTGGCTGGAAATTTTCTGTAAATTTTCTTAAGTCTTTGATAAAATTCCTCTTCTCACTAGTTTTCCCTTCGGAGTTTCTCCAAGGGCTTTGCCCAAAATTCTGTGTCAAATGTGTGGTGTTTACTATTCATTTTCAACTGTTAAAGATCAGATTTAGTCATGTGTTTTTCCACTCATACAAATTAGATTGAATGTCTTGAGTTTAAAAGGCAATATTTGTGAAGTTTTTATTGGAGACAGAAATCATAGTATTGGCCAAGTGTTTGACGAAAGTCCTAGAAGAGAAAACTAGAATGTGTGTGAAGTTTCAACATGGTATCAGAGCTGGGACTCTGAGGGATAGTGGGCAGATTTTCACACAGTGGTAATGCAGGGATTGCAACAGGTTGTTTTAGGAAAGAGAGAAGGAAAAAGTAATTGTTTGTCGGTTTGGTAAGCATGTCAATGGCAACAGGGTTGAGGGTGGAGGTTAGGCTAAATGGGGCTGATAATTTTAGCCCATGGAAGTGTCGAAGAATGTAAAATAAATTTTATTACAAAAGAAATTGACTAATTAAAGCATGGGTTTCATGCTTGGGTCAATGTTTTTAGGTCAAAGCCTCCATTGTAGGCTTGTAGTGTTTATGCCAAATGTCTTTGTCCATGTCATATTGTAACAAACTCTTCTTGGGATTTTTATTTGTCAAGAAAGAAATTCATTGTAAGGTAAAATAGGTCAATTAGGCCTCCTCCACCAAGTCAGCCTAAACAGAAGGGCAGAAACTCCTATATGAAGGCAACAACTCGACCTCATTTGTCACTCTCACTCATCAAGTTCAATCTGCAACTTCTGGGGCCAGAAAAAGTGTGAATGTCAAGGAAAGAAGAGGAAAGTGTTAGGGAAGGCGGAGGTGTCTCTCAAGCATAAGAAGAAATTCTCTCTCTCTCACGTGTCAAGCTGTGAAGCTGCTAGAGGAGCCGAAAACTGCAGAGCTGAAGCTGGGATGAAATTTTGTAGCTAGGGGTTGAAATTTTGTAACTGGGAAGTCGAATTTCTGGTTTTTTGTTGGGCTGAAGCCGCTGGATAAAAAGAGACTACTAAATCATCTTGGAAGGCTGACTTGGTGGAGGAGGAATGTCTGTTGGTCTAAAGTTTGGTCTATCTCATTTTGAATCTACTGAAGGAAGAGTTCTTTGACTAGGTTAGGGGTTTTAGCCCTAGCTGAGTGCCTACATCTGGTGTACTTGATCTTCGTGTTTTGGTCTTGGTAATTGCTTGATGAAACTAAGATAAAAGAAGAATGTAAAGAAGCTAATAAGAACTCAAAGAAATCACAAGTAATTATCAACAAAAGGAAATCTTTCTGCCTTTCTGATTTTCTAACAGGAAGGAGAGGTTTGTATTGCTGCTTCAGGAGTTTGAACTATGGGATATTGTTGAGAATGCAGTAGTTCTAGCCACTGATCCAATACAGTTGGTTGATTTTAACAAGAGGAATGTTCAGGCGAAGAGGCTCTTTGTAGATGCTATCAAAGGCCACCTTATTCCCCATGTTTCGAGGTAGACTTATGCCTTTGAGATGTGGGCAACCTCAATCAAACTTTTCCAAAGCACTAATGAGAACAAAAAGATGGTGTTGCAATAAAACTAAGGTAAACCAAGATAACCAAAACCGACATTGTACCTCACCAAGGTCATGTAGAAAATTATGATGTATTGTAGCCCAACCACGTTTTCAAGTTTTGCATGGTTTAATCCCCAAACCTCTCTCTCTCTCTCAATATATATATATATATATATATATCAGATTTGCATTTAGCTTGAAAACAAAGGACTACTCTACAATTTAGTCTTCCAGCTGATATAGGAAATAAACAAGCAAGCTTACATACAGAAATTTAACACATGTACACAATTATTTTTGGTCAACCAACCCTAGAAAAACCCACAAGGGGAAAACCAGTCTTCAAGGAGGATTTTATTTGCTTCTTCAGAAAATTCTTCCAACAAAAATACAACAAGAAATCCAGCTTATCTCTTCCCTTGAAGAAGCAACTCAGAGGTTCTCTTCACACTGAATTCTGCACTGATATATTTCACCCACAGTCTGCTCTCATTCATCGTATATTTCAGCCTCTTTTCAACTCCTCCTCACTGGGAGTTAAACCACAGAACAGTCACTATATCTGCCTTGAAACTTGGGTCTATTCAGCTGAAAATATGCCCTCAAATCACAGGTAATTCCTCTTCAACCAAGTTGCTCCACTCTCAAAAAAAGCAGGCCCTAAAATCACGCTACACAAGCCCGAAGTTTTTGTTGAGCATGCCTAGAAATCTCAGAATTCGTGTAGGTTGTTTGGAGGAGATAAAACGTTGGCCCAGACTGAAATAAATTTACATTTAGCTCATAAAGGACCCTCGACCTTTGTGCTGAAGTTAACAGTGTTTTCCATCTTGAGATACGATCTCTTACCAACTCAACCTTCTTGAGAGATTTGATCTTCTGGTGTACTTCCTAGTACATTGCTGTAGGATTTCTCTTCACAAAGCTTCCTCCTTACTCTTTTCAATATTACACATAAGAGAAATGAAGGAGCTCTTCCTTGTTGCCTCCTCTTGCAGACACGAGCTCCTCCTTGTTGCCTCCAAATGCAGACTTGAGCTCCTCTTGCTCCTTCTCAAGCTCTCCTTGCAAGACGGCCTCCTACACTCTTGCAGACACGAGCTCCTCCTTGTTGCCTCCAAATGCAAACTCTAGCTCCTCTTGCTCCTTCTCAAGCTCTCCTTGCAGCACGGCCTCCTACACTCTCCTTGTTCTCCTCAAGTCCTTGTGAGAAGAATAAATGAGAAAATATTTTTCCTTTTCCTTGTCATTTTTTGTTGATAGAAACCTAACCCTAGAGATCTAATGTTGAGATTAAATCTCAACTCATTAGATCAAGGGTAGAGATCAACTCCCCCACTTGACCCCTTTCTAATGCTGAACTGCTCACTTAAAACACTCCTAGGTGTTGGAAACACTGAGAGGGGGGTGAACCAGAGTTTCTTATCAATTAGTATTTTTAATCTTTCAGAGCATTGATTATCTTTAATGTTTCATCAACATAAATAGTAAACAACACCATTCAACAATGCGCAGTAATCAAGACAGTAGACAGAGATTTTTAGGTGGAAAACCCCTTCCAGGTCAAAAACCACCGAACCCTTCTAAGTTCTTAATATTTGTCTTCAAAAATAATTACAGCAAGTTTTCAACTCCAACTAACGGAGGCTCCAACCTCCTGATTTATGGGCTCTAACCTATAGGATGTTCCAACACCCTATTTACCAACTGCAACAGAAAGGATGCTCCAACGCCCTAGATCTCAGGCTCCAACCTGACGGATTCTCCAACACCCTGTGTACCAGCTGCAACTGGACGGACACTCCAACACCCTGTGCAGGCTGCAACCTGCCCTAGCACCACCCTACTGCCCTGAAGTGTTTTCAGGCTCCAACCTGAAGGAGACTCCACTCTCCTGCCTTGTACCACCCTGATCAGCCGGCTGACCACATTTCACAATTTTCACACTGGATCCCCCTGCACTCAAAATCAATATAAAGAAACTGTAATAAAGATTCTGCTGCTCTACTCGGTATGGATATCATTGTCAAGTCCTGGCAGCCTCACTGCTCAACTCTGCTCAATCTGACCACTGCACAATCATACCTCAAACACAATCCTGCCTTTGCTCAATCACAAAGCCAAACCAAACCACTGCACAACAAACCGTAGAATATGTTTCTACATCAGTTGTACTACCAAACCCTAGCTGCCTTCACACTGTCACTACTGCTGCTATACAAAACCAAACTCTGCCAATTGTCAATGTTCAGTAACCTTCCATTTCCATGTAGGTATACTACTACCACTGTACTATGTCAGTCAAGTACTATCAAATTATCAAGAAACTGTCATGTACCAGTAACACCGTCGAGTACCAAAATATGCTATCAAACACCAAGTGCACTTGCATGTAGATCACTGCTGCTTCTGCTTAGAAAATCAGAGGTTATTGTGACAAATTCTATTATAAAGATACTGTCACTTCATTTAGGACACTAGTCATTATGCAACAAGATCAAGCATATCAAGGTCTTTGTCAAGTGCCAAGTATTCACTGTTATATATATATATATACACATACTGTCACAACTTCCTCTAGGACACTTATCATTATGCAACAAGATCAAGCATATCAAGGTCGTTGCCAAGTATTCACTGTTATATATATATATATAGAGAGAGAGAGAGAGAGAGAGAGAGAGATATCACTGTTGTCACAAATGTTGCCTTGTCTTACAGTCAACTAAATCACTGTTGTTAACAAGTTTCCTCAAGGTCATGTCATATGCAAATGTCTTATATTGCCAGTTCATATTACTGCAACTGCTGTACAAAAGGTTACTATCACTGTGAGGAATCAAGATCTCATTGTCATCACTGTAATTTCTGCTGTATGAAAACCCTTACAAAAGGAGACTGAACCTGTAATGAAACTGTGTCCTTGCTTTGTCAACAATCCTTATTGCTCTTTTACTCTCTAACTACTAGCAGTTCCGTCGATAAGTCCTGTAGTTATGAATGATAATTAGTTGTGGGAATGTAGTTCTTACACAAAATCTGTCTTTAGATCATGAGCCAAGGTTTAAATGCCTGAACTAACATCAAATGTTGTTGAGCTTCACTTGAAGACACAGTCCCAAGCATTTGAATTTCTTCAGAAGTCTTCAAACTAGGCCTCAACAACTTAGTGACAATCACATAGTATTTGCTAACCTTTGTAGCTTCTTTGTCTAGAACTGAGATCATAGTACACAAGCTGCCCTTCAAATGAATTATGAGACTAATTATGTTACAGTAGTGGAGTTACACAAGTCTGTACCGGAAGAATAGGTTTTCAAATTCTTGACTCTGATTTAAGACTTTATAATCTTCAGATTAGGCCTTGAACTGTAGTCACTTAAGTCAAGGTAAGACCGCAGAATTCTACAGATCATTATTCCTTGCAATCATAGTCACAATGTCATAATTTATACAGAGATCAGATAATGTAAGGTTACTGAGGGAGCCCTAGGCCAAATGCAACAGACCTTCACAAAGGATTTTTGAGACTCCAATAGATCTCGGTTCTTGTTTGATAAAAGATATTGATCTTCAACGAATTGCTTGATGAATGAGCCAAGATTTTATTGCTTGTTTCTACAGCAGATGCTCTAATGAGGGCAAAAACAAGGGAGTACAGAACCTTTCAATTTGCTCAAACGTCTAACCATAAGACAGCTTACAGTTCCCCACAGAAATGTCAAGACACTGGAAATAGGCCTGCGTTATATCAAGCACAAAGGCTACTAGAAATCTCGGATGGAAGAGAGATATGTCTGAACTAAAACTCCTACGGCTAGGGCTGTTCTGTCACAGAACCGAGGGTACAGGAGTGATGCCCTAAACACAACATAGATTTGGCCAACAAACATGCCAAGAGCTGCTTCGTCAATTCGGTCAACCTGCAAGAAGTATATGCCAGATGAGTCCCTTACCCAAGCCAAAATAAACAAAATAACAAAAACAACAAAGAAAAGAATAAAGATTAAATAACAACAAAATAATAATAATTTACAAACAAACAAACAAAGAACCAAAAATTAAAAAAAAATAAAAATAAAAATAAAA
>APFE031343654.1:255685-267481 GCA_000404065.3 Pinus taeda
AGTCATTATTGTGATCGGGCTTATGAGGATCCCACATATAAAATTTGGGACAATCACCCAGAGGATGACAATTTGGAGGATGGCATTGTACATATTGAAGAACTGGAAGAGGAACTTGTAAGGGATGAAGATGATGATTCCATGCCACCTCCACCTCCACCTCCACCATCCAGTAGCAGTGCTCAAGGTCCGAGTCTTGTTCCTTTGTTGTCGCCACCTTCATCTACACCCTCACGTGGAGGTTCTAGTTCTGGTCGTCGGTCTGTGCGAGAGACTCCGAGAAGACCACCACGACCTCCTTATACTCCTGGAGACTCTCGTGGCAAGGGCCACATGTAGATTTATCATTTACAGTTTACTTGTCTTTTTTAGTTTCTATTGGACTTTAGTTTTCATAACTGTTGAGTTTTTAGTCCTTGACTCTTGACTCTTGACTCTTTCATATCATAATGATATTTTTTGTAAACAATATATCACTGTGACAATGAAAATTGAAGTTTGAAGTTGGGCCTTGGCAATTATAACTCATTGGTAATGATTGTGCATTATGAATATGATGCTTCGTGAAAGACTAAAGTTGTTTCATTTCATTTCATTATTCATGTTTCATTTTATAAATTTATAACATTTCATATCATGTTAACAGTTAGAAGTTAGGACTTAGAAATATCTAAGATACTACTTCTTGTAATGGTTAAACTTATCTTACAAGTACCTGTACAACTTTGGTGATCAATGATGATAAATGCTATTGAATTTCAATTTTAAAAACTTGAAGTTGAAACTTTAAGATTGAATGTGATGAATCATGATTCATGAGACTCAATATGTTGCAGTTGTAATATGTGTAAAATTACTATCTTGTGGACATGGTTGATGACGATTATAATTTTTAGATGATTGATGTGATATGGTTCAATGATCAATCTATGTTTTTTTATGTTTTTTATGTCTAATTCATCATTCTACATGTTTTTGTTGACATATATGTATCAAAAATTAAAAAATATAAAAAATATATATCTTTTTAAAAAATCGCTCCCGGATTCGCTCCCAAACCGGGAGCTTCTGAAAATGGTCGCTCCCGCTCCCAAGTAACATTGGACTCTAACTTTCCGCAGGGATGAATTACATTTCAGAGCTCATGATTCACATTTTAGTTCATCAAAGTTTTTGCCTTTTGAAGATGAATAAGACTTCTTTTTATAGGCTAAGGAGGGGCTTCTAGGATCATTCGAATTCAGTTAGAAGGGTAACCTTTTAAAAATTTAATTAATTTGGGGAAAAAACCTTTCAAGGAGTTTTAAATTTAAACTTCAATTATTTTAATGAGACTCAAAACCCTTATCCATCCAAGATTATTGGCAAATAATAATTCATGAGTGATCTTTTGTCTTAAGGGAGAACTATTTTAATTTATGGTGGGTGACCTTATAATGTGAGCTTTTGATTTGACCAAGGAGAGGCTGCCACATCACCACCTTATGGGGTTTTGACCCATTGACTAGGGTCATCAACTTCAAATGCAAATATCTCTCAAACCATGAGGCCTCTCAGGGCGTGCCACATACCACCGGAATCAGCTCGATGAAGAAAATCCATTGACGAGGATTGTCAGGGCAAACTTAGTGATTTGCTACTTCAAAAACCTCAACAAGTGCAGGTTATGTCCATAATCTAGGGAACCCAAACCCTAAAACTAGGGTTTTCAACCATCCAACAGTGGAGCTTCCAACTTGACGTAATTCAAACAAATATTAAGAGCATTCATTTATAATTTGACTTCAATGGCTGGTGTTTAGTCATAGTCAAACCCCAAAGTTGACATCAATGACAACACCATTCAACACTAGGCACATTTTTAATGTTATGTACCCTGTGCATTTTTTTCTCATAAAGTGACTTTTAAAACATAAAAGTCACTTTAACTTTATAAAGTGCACTTTAGTACTTTTCACATAAAATCACTTTACAACACATGTGACTTTAACAAATTAAAATACATGGTACACAACTCATAAAAAGTATTTTAGGTCCTTGACGTTAATAAAACACATAATGTCACTAGACAAAAGGTTTATTAACGTGACTTCCTAGGCCAAAAGGATAAATGCTTAGGAAACATTTCCTTGGTACATTTTTTTCTCAACAGGTCACTCAAGTGAGACATGAGTTGGCAATCATGGGAGAAAGCATATCTGATGAGTAATTGGTTAGATCAGCATGAGTGGTTTTACCAAGAGTTGGGATTCCTTCATTGATGGTATGGTAGACCATGAGAAACTTCCAGATTGGGGAAGAATGTGGGATGATTTCCATCAAGAGGAGATAAGGTGAAATGCCAAGAGTGGTGGGCAATGCGGTCGGGAAGAAGAGGAGAATGTTGCTCTTGAGACAAAGGGCAAAGGTAAGGTAAAGAGAAGTTGTAGGTTTGCTTCTGTGAAGGACATGAGCAAAGTGAAATGCTTCACATGTCACAGGACTATTCATATGCAAGCCAGTGTCCATATAAGAAGAAGAAGAAGAAAGACGAACAGGTAGCAGCATCAGCATCAACTAAGATTAATGACTTTGCTGAGAAATTTGAGAAAGAGTTTTCTCTTATTGCTTATATTTCGGATAGCAGTAGAGCATTCAGTCACATGACGGGGATGAGGTCAATGTTCCGTAGTATTTCAGAGGCAAGCTCAAACTGCCATGTGAGTTGTGGAGCACTATGCATGCAATGAAGAGAGTTGGATGTGTCAGATTCCAGCTTAGAGTCGAGCGGATTTCTAGAGGTGACAAGGATGTTGTTTGTTCCAAGACTGATGGTACACATGCTCTCAGTGTCAACCTTGGAGAAGGATGGCTATAGAGTTTTGTTCCAGGATGGACATGTGCTTCTATATTCAAAGGGATCAACTTTGGATGCAACAGTAGTACTTGACATCCAGTAGGGGCAGTCATACAGGTTATTGGGACAACTTGTGGATGGATCTAAGCGCATCTTAGATTCCAGATCAGTGCCACTGGATGAGAGGGGACAGGTCACAAGGAAGAAAGATTCTTCTGGTACTGTCACGAGACTCAGTATGACATCGCATTGATAGATGCTCATGAGTATGATGGGACTCCTCAAAGCATGGTTGGTTCTGGCAAGTTCTCAACTTAGGTTTCAAGTCAAGTAGCAGGACAAGCTTCGAAGTCAAAGGGAGCGATTGCATGTACTAAGATGGGCTTGAAGAGGGATTATGGTGGTGGAGGTGCCAGAAGTACCTCCCTCACTAACAGGGATTGTTAAAGGGAGTGTTAGTTTTTGGTAGCTCGGAGGTACTATTGCATTGGCTGTGCCTAGCATGTAGAAGTGACCAAGCATATTTCACTCCCTAGACACTTTACTTTATAAAGTGACTTTATAAAGTTGAGAAGTGCACCTTCTTTATTTTTAACTAATGACTAAAAAAGTGACTTTTTATAAAGTGAGTGTGACTTTATAAAGTTGGGTCACATAAGTGATTTAAGTGGGCCCAATGTGAGAATAAGTGTTAATTTTAGGTATGTTCTATGCTGATAGCAAATTTACTTCAATGTTCATATTAGCTCAATATCAATTCCAGATTAGCAATCACATTTAGCATGATAGTAAAATGCAGATAGAACATAAACATAAATCGCAAAAGACAAGCCAAGACAAGAGGACACAAAATGTGGCGCCAGCCAGGGACAAACCCCAATGTGGGGAAACCCTTGATTAATTCTTCTTATATGTTCTTCAATAGTTCAAAAGAGAGAGAGATAGTACATATACCTCAGAGGTCAACATTTTGACTTATCAAAATAAGAGCAGAGATCTTCTCTAAGAAGATGGCACATGAGGCCGCTGATCTGAACTCAGGTGAAGGCATACACTTCAACTGATCCTCCAAGGTGACTCCATCACCATGCAGCACCCATCACTGTGCTGCACCTCATCATCATGCTGCACCCGTCACTGTGTTGCACCCAATCACTGAGCTGCTCTTCATCACTATGATGCTTCCCATTACTGAGCAGTACCACATCATCATGTTGTACTCATCATCAACAAGCTGCTGCTATATCTACATGCCCATCATCACCATGTTGTACCATTATGTTGCACCATACTGCACTACGCTGCATCCATCCTTGTTGTCCCCTATATGCTGCACCACCATCATTGTGCATTATGCTGCACCATTCATCATGCTATTGTTGCAAACAAACATGTTGTCTCTAACACCATGCTGCATCCAACAAACACTCATCCATGCTTGCTGTAATATATATCATTATGCTGCACATACAACATCCAATATTCAGGCAGCAGAAAGCTTCTCTAGGACAGCAACCAAGTCTTCTAACAGTCTTCCTTAACTGCTTCTAACAGCCCTCCTAAACAGCCTCTAACAACACTCCTAAACAGCCACTAACAGCCCTGCTAAACAACCTCTAACAGCACTCCTACACAGCCTTCTAACAGCACTCCTAAACAGCCTTCTAATAACACTCCTAAACAGCAAAAGACAGCAGGTGCAGCAGACTTGGAGGGCAGTGTGTGGAGAAAGCGTTGGGTCATAGTTTATGAGCAGACCTGGATCAGTTGATGGGTTGCTTGTAGGAGGCCTTGGGAGTTGTTTGGAGGAGCCCACGTGGACTGTTGGGAGGCCTACCAAGCAGCCAAGGTGACAGCAGGCACATCAGATTGAGAGGCAAGAGGACAGCAGCAAGGAGAGTTGCAGATGTTCCCTTGGATCATGGCTTGATGATGTCCTAGGTGAGGACATATTGATGTGCCCAGATTTGTGCAATAGCTCCTCTATTGCAGAATCAAAGGGTGGATTGGTGGAGTCTGTGGGCAGCCATGTGTAAGGTCTCCTAAGTGTGGGGATGGCCTAACTAGGTGCAAATGCCACATCATGGATTTGGTCTCTCGTGGACTATTGGAGGGAAGCACGAGAGAAGACCAAGTGTGGACAAGATTGGGCACTTATGGTCTGCTGGAGGACAGCGAGATAGCGTCCAAGTTGGAGCCCGGTGAGCAAAATCTTGATGGACAAAGGTAGTTGCGAGAGAGGCAGTTGTTGAGCTCAAGGCTCTGATCAACCAAGAGTAGTTTCTGAAGCCCGAGACTTGTGTGTGGAGGACATCTACAGCAGAAGATGGGCAGTCCTCCTAGCCCATGTTCATTGTGGGAGATGGACATCTTGCAATGATAGGTGGCAGCCCTTCGTGCCCTATGTTGGTCTTCACTGGAGCAGCGCAAGAATACCATAGTGTGTTGAAGTCCCTGAGTAGCTGAGGAGTCGCTGAGGAGTAGCAGTGGGCAGTTGAGAGTTGTTCACAAGTGGAGCTGTGAACAACTCGACAGGAGTCTCGATGTGTTGATGCAAGAACAATATACTAGTGAGTAGATTGGATAGCCGAGATTCAGTCGCCGAAAGACTAGGAGCATTGATAGAGGCAGGAGCTACAGATCGAGAGCTAAAGGACCGAGCAGGTACAAGGTATAACCGAGAGGAGTTGAGAGAGAATGCGACAGCCAGATGGTCAGAGTATCTTATTGAGGATAGATTGGTTGTTGATGGACTAACACCAAGCCCTAGTTTGTATCTTGTACTAATGGATGTATGAGGGCCATTATCCCTATTACGGGAGCCCTAGACTGTTGTATTATATGTTGTTTAATATAACAAAGTTGGGTTGAAAATTGTAAAAAGTTGTCTATATTCTGTGCATGTGTGATTTACTGCTATTTATATTTCGCTATGCAAAGCAATATCGTTGAGATTCTTGGTTTGGTAGCGTTAGAGATTTTAAGATTCTATCATAGACCCAAGGTCGTGGAAATTCAACATGGTATCGGAGCATATCTAAGCTACTTCGAGGGACAATGAATCAGAGTGTGCATAGCGAAGCAACTCAGAGGGAGTTGTGGGTGTCTAGATCATGGAGCAAAGGGTTCAACTGAGGACATGGAGATGTGGTCTTGATAGGTTACATGGCGAGATGGCCTGGGAGTTCTGGTGGATTGGTGGTGAGCCTGGTGAACAACAATTTGTTGTAGGGCAGATCGTTGATCATGGACTTTTGTTGATTTGTCAAGGATGGTTGGGACAGCTCGAGAGTTTCTTTGGCATGGACAAGATCAGATTGATCGAGATGGCTTCATGTGATGGACTAGATATTGGCAGGCTGAGTCTACTGGGAGTATTGCATATCTGTTTGAGGGCTAGAAGGGGGTTGTTTAGTGTGTTGTTGGAGGGTCGCAGCCAACTGAGGTAGGCCGCAGGCCTAGCCTCCCAAAACAAGCATGCGTTGAGTTGTTAAGGGCTGCCACATGCCCAGAAAGCAGCTCACAAGAAAGATTTTACTCCTTGCCTAGGCCGCAGTAAATTCAAGATTGTTTTGTTGGTAGAATGAGGGGTTGTTGCAGCAAGAACAAGCCCTAACCAGTGACAGCAAAAGACAACAGGTGCAGCAGACTTGGAGGGCAGCGTGTGGAGAAAGCATTGGGTCATAATTTATGACCAAACTTGGATCAGTTGATGGGCTGCTTGTAGGAGGCCTTAGAAGATGTTTGGAGGAGCCCATGTGGACTATTGGGAGGCCTACCAAGCAGCCAAGGTGACAGCAGGCACATCAGTTTGCAACAAGGAGATTTGTAGATGTTCCCTTGGATGATGGCTTGATGATGTCCTAGGTGAGGACATATTGATGTGCCTAGATTTGTGCAATAGCTCCTCTATTGCAGAAGCAAAGGGCGGATTGGTGGAGTCTGTGCGCAGCCATGTGTAAGGGTCTCCTAAGTGTGGGGATGCCCTAACTAGGTGCGGATGCTACAGCGTGGAATTGGTCTCTTGTGAACTATTGGAGGGCAGCGTGAGAGAAGACCAAGTGTGGACGAGAATGGGCACTTATGGTCTGTTGGAGGACAGCGAGATAGTGTCCAAGTTGGAGCCCGTTGAGCAATACCTTGATGGACAAAGGTAGTTGCGAGAGAGGCAGTTGTTGAGCTCAAGGGTCTAATCAACAAGGAGCAGTTTGTGGAGGCCGAGACTTGTGTGTGGAGGACATCTACAACAGAAGATGGGCAGTCCTCCTAAATGCTTCGTGCCCTATGTTGGTCTTCATCGAAGCAACGCAAGAAGACCATAGTGGGCTGAAGTCCCCGAGTAGCTGAGGAGCAGCAGTGGGCAGTTGAGAGTTGTTCACAAATGGGGTTGTGAACAACTCAACAGGAGTCTCGATGTGTTGATGCACAAGCAATCAACTAATGAGCAGATTGGATAGCCGAGATTCAGTGGCCAAAAAGACTTGGAGCATTGATATAGGCAGGAGCTGTAGATCGGGAGCCGAAGGGCTGAGCAGGTACAAGGTACGATTGAGAGGAGCTAAGAGAACATGCAACAGCCAAATGGTCAGAGTATCTTGTTGAAGGTAGATTGGTCATCGATGGACTAACACCAAGACTCAGTTTGTATCTTGTACTAGTGGATGTATGAGGGCCATTATCCCTGGTATGGGAGCCCTAGACTATTGTATTATATGTTGTTTAATATAACGAAGTTGGGATGAAAATTGTAAAAAGTTGTTTATATTTTGTGCATGTGTGATTTACTGCTATTTATATTCCACTATGCAAAGTAGTATCGTTGAAATTCTTGGTTTGGTAGCATCACAGATTTTAAGATTCTATCCTAGACCCAAGGTCGTGGAAATTCAACACAAATTGCCCATATTGGTTGAAAATAATGCAAGGAGAAGACCAAGGGCAGTTTGGTGACTAGTTGGAGCAGCAAAGGCCGAGAAAGGGCTGAACTGAGGTCTGTATGGTGGCCATAGTTTGGTCAGCAAGTGACTATAAAAAAGTTTGTTCATCAAGGAGGATTAAACAACGTGTTTTGATGTTGGAATATGCAATGTATTTGAAGGATTAAATGCACTATGAGTAGTTGGTTTGACAAAGATCTGAAAGGAACCAGGTGACTGTGTGAAGGAGGTAAAGGACAGCCAAGTACATCAAGGGCAATAAGGATTGAAAGAGTAGGTTATATCAACAAGTAAGTCATGTATTTTTTTCTTGTTGTTTTGGGCAGTTTGAAGGTCAAAAAGGATCCGACCTCAAGCCCTAATCTATTTGTATACTATGTATACTAGTTATACTAGTGATCTGAAGGGCCATGAGTACATCAAGGGCAATAAGGATTGAAAGAGTCGATTACATCAACAAGTAAGTCATGTATTTTTTTCTTGTTGTTTTGGGCAGTTTGAAGGTCAAAAGGGATCTGACCCCAAGCCCTAATCTATTTGTATACTATGTATACTAGTTAAACTAGTGATCTAAAGGGCCATGATCCCTAGTACGAGAACCCCATGATTCTTTTATTAATGGAAAAATAAAAAATCAAGCTTTCGGCTCAATATATTCTTGTGTACTATTGTTCATTTCATTGTTGTAGATTTTCGTGTGCGAAGAGCTTTTAGTTGGGTATCTTCAATGTCTTTATGATCAAGTCTAGAGCTAGGCCAAATTTGGGGTACAAGGGAATTTCAACACTTCCTTCATCCTCAACACCACATTTAAACCCCATGCAAACCAAAAGTTACTTCCTTTTCTTTGATAGACATTATACCTTCTCGATATCAATCCAAATATAAATTGGTTTGGGTCAGATTCTACCCACGTTCTCTAGTTTAGATCATCCAAGGACCACCTACATGCCCTCCAAGCAAAGAAGAGACTTCTCTCCCTTCAAGCTATGTTCTCCCTGGATAAGGATCCCACGCGATCTTAGGCCATACAGATTAAGCAATCCAAAGAACAAGAAATGACCACACAATGGGTAGCGAAATACGCAGTCATCTACAATCTCAAGACTATCATCTAGGATTCACCTCCTTTGAGATGGACTCGTTTTAGATTGTCAAAATGACAAGTCAAAAGGGAAAAGTGGGGTGTTTCAAGGATCACAATTAGATGTTGGAATCATAAAAAACCCTCAAGCCCTTCCTTAACACAATTCACAATGCACTCACACCACAGAATATTATCTTCTTGATTGAGACTCACAAAAGCCCCATCAGAATATCCTAAATATATGGTGTATCACTATTTTTCAACTTGGTGATAGGATACTCAAAGATTGGCAGGGGTTCAAGAATCAAGAGGCATAGCTTGTCTTTACTAAGCTTCCCTTCAAGGCAAAGTTGCAGTGGTCACAAATGATGAGTTTACCAAACTTATTGGATCCAAGTTATCAAGGCATCCCCCATCTCTGAAGATCTTCATTTTGCAATCCGCTACTTTCCACCTACCTCCTCAGTTTTCTCCCTTCACAAAGATTTTGATAGGAAATTGTACAAGACCTATATGTTGGTAGCATCTTTGAAGGGGAATTCAAACCTTTGCACTTGGCAAGGTCATTCTTATAGGGGAATTCAAAGCTCGTACCCAAACCCCACAAATTCCCCTTAATGACAAGTCAAAATATGCATACTCCTTACAAGAGATTGATCTTGATTCAATTGGTTTACACATGTTGTTGGGTGATGCCTTCAAACACTCTCAATTTTCAAGAAACAACTTTTACATCTTGACAAATCCCATGTCTTGCTAATTCTAAATGGTATCACCTACTTTCTTGACTCCAGCAATTGTGCATGTTTCCCTTGTGCTAAGGAGGTTAGTGTAGGCTACATCCTTAACAACCAAGATATGCTTCAATATTTCCACCGACTCCTCAACACTTAGATACCTATATTCGACCCGTGCACCATCATACACAAAAATACTGATATTATATTATATATAATAAAATAAAAACTAAAAATATCAAGCAAAGGAAAGACTTTACATGCTATAAACATGAATAAACTTTGCATATCTGGTATCTAATGGTTTAGATTTGCATTGATGTTCATATGTCTTGTCTTAAAAACTGCATATTTTATGTACTTTTAGTCGACTAGTCCTTCCAACTAGTTTTACAACCGGTCAACGTCCAGTCCCGCTCTGACCCATGGCCAATTACAATCTCAATTCCGATAACTTTGGCTTTAAGGGGCCACATTAGCAAATGGATCCACAAGGGAGTTGATAGAAAAAGAAGATGCTCTTACAAAACATTGAAGAGCAAGATGCGAGGGAAGACATATTTTAGAGACATCAATATGCATTACAGGGATTAAAAGGGAGGAGGTATTTTAAAAACACTGATCTGCATTAGATGGCTTGAGGAGGGAGAACACTTAAAAATTTGAAACACGGGAGCATAAACCGGATCTACCAGCTTAAATCCCACACAAAGGGCTCCCCAGAAGCTAGGCAAGAGGTCGAAGGAGAGCTAAGGAATTATTTTCGAGATCTCCCCACTAAACCTCAATCTGCAAGAGAGGAGACCATCAAACTGTAGAAACATTCATAAGCTAATAACAAAGGAACAAAACAACAAACTATGTACGAAGGTCTCCACAAAGAAGGTTTGGAAGGCCACCTTTAACTTAGCAGGGGGGAGCTCTCGTCCCAGGCTAATAACAAAGTAGCGAACAACAAACTATATATGAAAGTCTCCAAAGAGGAGATTAAGAAGGCTACCTTTGACTTAGCCAGGGGGTGGGGGAAGGGGGCCGTCGTACCAGATGACTTTCCTACGGGTTTTTTCCAGATATCATTGGATAGGATTTTGGGAATATAATAGAGGAGTCCAGGAAAGCAGGAAATGTCGCAAGGCCTATTAAATTCTACCTTTATAACCTTGACACCTAAAGAATTAGATGCTGCTTCGGCAAAGTTGCGAAGAACTTCCCTCTAATTGCCCTGTACAACGCCGTATAGAAAGCCATGGTTAGTAAGTTTAAATCTACATTAAATATTTTAAAGTCTTCTCGACCAGCTTTAAGGCTTATATACACTATCAAAAACATATATGATAAAACAAAAGAACACTTTGTACATTTCTGTCTGGAAAATAAATCAGGACATAGAAAGCACCTTTGACTTTCCTCCTATTGGCTGCAAATTAGGGTAGGCCGGTTCATCTTCGATTCACAGAATCGAGCTTCAGTGCTCGCGTTCTCCTTCGCAAGTCGGCTGTCTCTCAAACCCCAGCAAAACAGGAAAATTTCATTCATTAACCCCGAAAACACATGTTTGGAGGAATAATTCATTCATTAACCCTACAAATATGAAACTATATGCTATAACAGGAAATCAAAAGTTGTTAGGCTGCTATGCAAACGAAATCAAATTCTTCAGAGAAGGACCAATGTGCATTCCCAGAATCATCCATTCTTTCATGATTCAAACCATATATAAAAGAAATTATGGTGTATTTGACTAGAAGCAATCGGTCGAAAGGTGTAATGGAGCGCCATACCTCGTCCAAGCCAAACGAAGAGGATGGAGAAGAAGCGGATAAGCGATACTCTGAGTATCTCAGACGCCACATTCGCTAGCATTTTGTCTTCTCTATTTTCCTTAAATACAGTCGAAGTTAACCATGGTTAAAGAGGATGAGTCATCATTGATGATGACGTCACAGTACACCAGTTTTTCATTCAAGGTACATTTGTCCTTACCCCCGCCTGCCTAGAGTTTCGGCTTTGGCCAAATGATTAGCCTGCGTTTCCAAAAAATTAGTTTGAATTGCATAGGATCTGAAAAATTAAAACGATATTAATTTAATATTGATATATTTGCATGTTGATATTAGTTTAACATTTAACAATCCAATTTATAAGGTTTGGTTTTGGAAAATATTTTTTATTTTTTTTTTATTTTTTTTTTTTGAAATT
>APFE031343654.1:280202-312373 GCA_000404065.3 Pinus taeda
CCCCCCTTCATTGTGTCGATTGCGCAGCGGGGGGGTCACAAGGGTTTTGAGGGGGGCGGGTAGGACCCCCCTCTACGGGGTTTGGAGCAACACCCCAGGAAAATTTGTTTTTCAGACCCTATATTAGGTAGGCCAACCTACCTATGGTTATATGTAGGGTTTTCGCACATAGTTTTGGGCGTGATGTTTTTTGGTCCATGGTATTGGATGCTTCGACATATATATATATATATATATATATATAATTATATATATATATATATATATATATATATATATATATATATATATATATATTGTAACATATGAAAGGAACACAATGAAAAATCAAGTTGGTAGTCCCGGTTTTGGGATCCAGAGGAAAATCTTTGTGTATATGTGTTTTATGTGTTATGCTCTCACTTTGTTTATATTCCATTTTTTAGAATTCGTATGCAGGTCATTTTTGTATGGGGTTAAAACCTACAAAGAATGACATAAGTTATCAAACTAAATTGAAATATTTGTATTTTTCATGAGTTTTTAATGTTCATGGATAAGTGTTAATTGTTGAAGATGTTAATATATACAAAATTTCATGATCCATAATGTTGTTTCCACGTAAAGAAATAAATATGTTCAAGGTCATCCAATTATTGAAGGCAATATAATCAAAAGGGGTAAATGGGAATTTGTTGTGAATGGCATGTTATTTATTTATGCGAACGCTCCTTTAAAGCTACCCCACTACTTTCATAACAATGATGTGTTCACTCTTGGGGATGTATTGAATTATATAATGAGAAAATCGACACCCACTACAAGGCTACTGTCACCCATGCAATTAATAAAGTGTTTATTTAGATTGTATTTCAACATAGAAAGAATGTTATTAGAACATGACACGTTGTGTTGACATAGATTTTCATTAATGTCAATATGGAAATATTCGAGGAGCCAAGAGGAGCAAACAGAGCTATCGAAGGAGCCAAGAGGAGCAAACAGAGCTATTAGAGGAGCAAACAAAGCAAAGAGCAGATAGAGCCATTGGAGGAAGCAATTAGAGCTATCTGAGCCATCGGAGGAAGCAGACAAAGCTATCGGAGCAAGAATGCCAAAGAATACTCTATCAGAGGCAGAAGACTTGGGCGTATTGCAAATACACTATCGGAGGCGGAATTTTTAACGCTATCGGGTCCGTAGAACCCATATAGCATCACTCATGTGTATTTACTTGTTTATCACCGAATTCCTTTTACACAGAGAAATCACGCTAAACACTTAGAGGATTCGGGAAAGCGGACTTGAAATTTTATGCACGGGAGTGTTGAGTCTTATCGGGTCCGACACATATTATCGCATTGCTATAAGTGAGTAGTCTACGTTAATGTCTAGACCTGAACCTTTGTGATTTGCAATTGCCGATTTCTATCGCATCCGCACTTCGGGAGCGGGAGTTATAAAGTGTTAAGCGGCCCATTGCAATCGCCGATAGCGATTAGCAATATCGCATCGGACCTCTGCCAAGGGCAAGCGTCGATTGCGATGAATGTTGCGGACTCGATGCAACATTACACTTGACTTAATGCTATATCACGTTCGCCATGTCGGAAGTGACCATTGCAAGTTGTAAAGGGATGGCGCGATATGCTACGACTGTCGATTGCAATTTCACTGCGGACCCAGTGCATGTATAAATGAGAGTGCAATAAATTTGAAGTCCGCCCTTTAACGTTTTTGGCATTTTTTCTCATATTTCCTATGTATTTGAATATTTGCCTTGCGCAGGGTTTTGAAGGAAAAAATGCATTAAGAAATGCTCCCAATAGTTCAGGAGGCTGAACTAAAGCCGATTGCAATTGCGATTGGGATGTGGCATGTTCGTTAAACAAAACAGTCTCTGTGTATGCCTAATTATCATTGAAAAATGGGGCTTTGTTACAGTTTTTTTAACATACAGCGACCGAAAAGCCAGGAAGCCGAATGGAAAGCCAGTGGAGAGGAAACCGAAAAGCCAAATCAGTGAAGAAGAGAGAAGCCAAAGGACAAGCCAGCGGAGAGGAAGATGAAGCGAGCATTGAAGAAGCTGAAGAGTCAGTGGGAAGCAGAAACGAACAGTCAGAGGTATTAGGAATACAAAAACAGGAAAAAATAAGGAAGTGTGAGCGAATAATCAGTGTGAGAGGAAGCCGAAGTTCAAGCAGAGGCAGCAGATGCAGGAGAAGCAGGAGAATAGGAGTGAAGTAGAAGCTTAGCAGGTTTGGGAGTAGAGAACTACAACAAAACACTTTATACTAGGTTTGGGTTGGAGCCTCAAAACTGAAAGGACTGGAATCCTTGGGAGTTGGTGCTCCTAAGTGCAGAACTATTGCCTTGGAAGAATAAAGTTGGTGGTCTAGAGGTTGGAGCTTCATAAAAGTCCAAGTTAGTGCTTGGAAACTGATTGCAACCAGCTATATATTGTATTTATTTCATTGCATTGTTTGTGTTAATAAAAGCATTTATTTCAGCTATCTATTTATGTGTTCCATATCTATATCTATATATATATATATATAAAGAACAACATAAAAAGAAATATTGATTCACCCCACCCCCCCTCTCAGTGTTTCCAACAATTGGTATCAGAATGGGCTTCTTCATAGTAGCCTAACATCTTGAAGAAGGATTCATAGCCATGATGAGAAATCACGAAGCATCAGGGTGACCTCCTTTATTCGATGGCACTAATTTTGGTTTCTGGAAAAAGAGAATGACCTACTACTTAATGTCCCTTGGACCTGAAGTCTGGCATTTAATTCACAATGAGTATCAAATTCCTCCCACTCTTCCAACAGATCAAGACGAGAGGAAAGCCTACATTGCAAATGCAAAAGCCTTGAACTCCATCACTAGTGGAATCATTGATTCTGAGTTCACAAAAGTCATGAATTGTAACTCTGCCAAAGAAATGTGGGATAAGCCAGTTGGCTTATATGATGGAGACTCAAAAGTCAAGAAGGCAAAGGCAAAACTTCAAACTCATAAAAGGCAATTTGAAAGTCTAAAGATGGAAGATGAAGAAGATATTTCATCATACTTCCTCCGAGTAGCTGAAGTGGTCAACTCCCTTAAAGGATTGGATGAAAAGATTGAAGAAAATACCATTGTTCAAAAGGTATTAAGATCTCTTCTAGACAGATTTGACTCCAAAATAAGCACCATAGAAGAAGCAAAGGATCTAGATACTCTCAAGATGGATGAACTCCATGGAATCCTCAATGCTTATGAGACGAGGAAAAGTGGCCCAAGCTCCAAAGATGCAACATTCAAGGCTTCAAAATAAAAGAAGAGGAAAGAAAGGAATGACTGTAGTGATGACTTCGATGTGGAATCCGAATTGGCTCAATTTGTACGAAAACTGAAGAGAGGATCTAAGCTAAAAGGTAAGTACCCTCTTATTTGTTTCAAATGTGGAAAAATAGGTCATTATGCTGCGAAATGTCCTCATAAACATGATAGTGATGATGAAGGAAATTCTAAAAGAAGGGTATACGAAAAGAAAGGAACCAATAAGAAGAACTTCTTCTCTAAGCAAGAGTTTGATGAGGACGAATTTGTAGTCATCAAAAGGAAATCAGATGAGGAAAGTGACCATGATGAAAGCCAAGAAACATTATTCATGACATTCACAAATGAAGATGACTTAGGGCTAGAAGGAAATGTAGATGAACTGTTAATAAGTGCCATTGAAGAAAATGAGAAATTACGGAATAAAATCATTTCTCTCAAGGTAGAAAATGAGGAAACAAAAATAAGAGAAGATCTCTTGGAAACAAAGCTAAAAGAAAAAGAAGAGACTTGCGAAGAACGTGAAGCCGAAATAGTATCTCTGAGGAAGGAATTGGAGCAAGTCAAAAAGGGTTGGAAAAGCTCTCAAATACTTGAGACTATCCTAAAAAGTCAAAAGCCTCAACATGACAAGTCTAGAATAGGCTTTAAAGGAGAATCATCAAGTACTAAGAACAATGTGAAACGCTATGTCGACACACTTTCCAACAACCCAAAAGAAGAAAAAGTATGTCATCAAAGGCGCATCCCAGATCCAAAGAATGAAGAGAGAATAACACCAAAGAAGAATGTGGATTCTAATCATGGATACTACAACAAATACAAATTAGTATTCCATCAAAGGCCCATCTCAAATCCAAAGAATGAAGCGAAAGTAATTCCAAGGAAGGAAATTGACACAAACTGTGGCTACTACAACAGGTACAAAACTATCTTTCTTGGACATTGTTTTCATTGTAAAAACATTGGTCATCAAGCCAGGCATTGCATGGATCGCAAGAGTGAGACACCAAAGCTAAAGGATCAAATAATCAAACCATATGGCCCCAAAAGGCAAGGACAAGTCAGAACCTTCAATTCGTTTGATCCCTTGACCAAATTTGTTATGATTTGCTCATTATGCTACAATAATGGACACTATGAACAACACTGCCCACTCAATAGGAGAAAAGAAATTAGTGAGAATCCCAACATGGATAAATGTGGCCTGGCTCTATATGCTCAAAATAATGAAAATCATTGGTTTGTGGATAGTGGGTGCTCCAGACACATGACAGGGGACAAAAGGAAGTTTGTCTCATTGAGCAAAAAGGAAGGAAATGTGTCCTTTGTAACTGGATCTGGCAGTATTGCGGGAAAACGAACTGTTACCCTCATCAATGGAAAAGGAAAAGATCAAGATGCTCTGCTAGTAGATGGGCTCAAACACAACCTTCTGAGTGTCATCCAAATGTGTGATCAAGGACATAATGTTGTCTTTAGCACCAAAGACTGTGAAATAAGGAACTCTTCCTTAGGGGAACTTGTGGCGAAAGGGGTTAGAACACCAGACAACATTTACATTCTGAACACTATTCAAGAAAATAAATGCTACCTAAGTCAAATAGATGAAAGTTGGTTGTGGAAAAAGCGACTTGGACAAACAAGCTTCGAAAATATGATCAATATCAGCAAGATTAAAGTTGTACAAGACATCCCAAGGTTGTTCAAACCAAATCAAGGAGTATGTGGTCCTTGTCAACATGGAAAGCAAACCATAACTAGCCGCAAGATTAAGGAGCTCTCTACATCAAAGCCCTTGGAGATCATCCATGCTGATTTATGTGGACCAACTAGAAATCAGGCACTCCAAGGAGAAAGGTACTTTGTTTTATTTGTTGATGACTATATTAGAATGATGTGGATATATTTTATAAAGTATAAATCTCAAACATTTGAGTGTTTTAAGAATCTAAAAGCACTTGTAGAAAATGAAAAGGACTCAAAAATTAAGTGCCTCATAACAGATAGAGGGGGAGAATTCACATCAAAATAATTTAATGAGTTCTGTAACATACATGGAATTAAAAGAGAATTCTCTGCTGCCAGAACACCCCAGCAAAATGGGGTAGTTGAAAGAAGAAACCGGATAGTTCAAAAAATGGCAAAGAACAATGTCATTGGCAGTAGACTTGCAGCCAAAATTCTGTAGAGAAGCAGTTGGGACAACTGTCTATACCTTGAATCGAACTCAATTAAGACCAAATTGTGAAAAAACTCCTTATGAAATATGGAAAGGAAGACCTGCTTCAGTAAAGTACTTCCAAATCTTTGGAAGCAAGTGCTTCATAAAAATCAATGATGACTCACCAGGAAAGTTTGATTCTCAGGTTGATGAAGGGATATTCCGTGGATACTCTACATGGAGCAAAGCCTACAAGTGCTACAATTTTTGACTAAAGAAAATAGTGGAAAATATTGATGTAAAGATTGATGAAGACCTTCCAGAAAAAGAAATTGAAGAACATGAAGATGATCCCCTCATTGAAGAAGAAGAACCTAGAGAAGAAGAAATAGATCAGGAAGAAGAGGAAGAGGAAAAAGAACCACCTCATACCCTTTCAAAGATGAAGTTTCTCCAGAAATATCATCGAAAAGAGAAGATTATTGGTAATAGAGATGAAGGGATGCAAACCCAAAGAAGGATGATAATTACACCAAAGAGAAACGTTATTGCTCTTTTATCCATGATAGAACCAGAAACATTTGCACAAGCAAGTAAGGGTCCTCATTGGGTAAAAGCCATGGAAGAAGAAGTGTCCCAAATTAAGAAGAACGAGACATGGGAGCTGGTACCTTGTCCAAAGGAAAAAAAACATAATAGGAGCCAAGTGGGTGTTCAAAAATAAAATGAATGAAGAAGGACAAGTTATCAAAAACAAGGCAAGGCTTGTCTACAAAGGCTATTCACAAATTGAAGTAATTGACTTTGAAGAGACATTTGCACCAATATCTCGTATGGAAGCTATCAGGATGTTCTTGGCATTTGCTTGCTCAAAAGGATTCAAAATCTATCAAATGGACGTAAAATCAGCATTTCTGAAAGGGGAACTCAAGGAAGAAGTCTACATGGAGCAACCAGAAGGGTTTGATCTAACGGAAGGAAAAGACTCAATCTGTACGTTGAAAAAGGCATTATATGGGTTGAAACAAACTCCCAGAGCTTGGTATGCAATATTGGATCACTATCTACAACAACAAGGCTTCAAGAAGGGAGTGGCAGGGAATAATCTCTACATAAAGACGGATGAATGTAAGCAACTAGTCACACTTGTTTATGTTGATGATCTGATTTTTGCTAGCAATAATGATGAAATGAGCCATGAATTTTCTCAAAACATGTCAAGATAATTCGAGATGTCAATGATAGGAGAGTTATCTCACTTCCTTGGGCTACAAGTATCTCAAACCAGAGCAGGATTGTTTATATCTCAAGCCAAATATCTTAAAGACATGCTTAAAAGATATGGAATGGAAGACTGTGCACCCATGAGCACACCTATCACCACAAATTGCAAATTAAGCAAAGATGATGACTCCCCTCCAGCAAATGCAACTCATTATAGATCAATAATTAGAGCCCTTCTGTACTTAATTGCTACAAGACCCGACATAATGTAGGCAGTAGGAATGGTGGGAAGATTTCAATCTGCTCCTAAACAATGCCACTTGTTAGCTGTAAAAAGAATTCTTAGATATCTAAAAGGAACTCCTGATTTCGGTCTTTGGTACCCTAAGAGCTCAACACTGACCGTAACTGCATACACCGACGCTGATTGGACCGGAAGTGTAGATGATAAGAAAAGTACTAGTGGAAATGCATTCTTCCTAGGAGATTATTTAGTATCTTGGCTCAGCAAAAAACATACATCCATATCATTATCCACAGCCGAAGCTGAGTATATAGCTGCAGCAGACTATTGTACTCAAATACTATGGATGAAGGAAGCTCTAAAAGATGTCAACATAGGTACATATCAACCAATTACCATCTATTTTGATAACACAAGGGCTATCAGTCTGAACAAAAATCGAGTGATGCACTCAAAGACCAAACATATACCAATCAAGTATCATTTCCTTCATGAACAAGTAGCTGAACAAAACATCATCTTGGAATATATCAACACTAAGGAGCAGATAGCTAATATTTTCACAATACCTCTTCCTCGAGAAGCATTTGAACATCTTCGTCAAAAGATGGGGGTTATTCCTTTAGCATCACTCAAGTTCATTCATAAAGATGTTGCAGGACAGGGGGAGCAGTTCTACAGGGGGATTAGTTCGACAAGGGGAGTCCGTATGCATTCCTTTGCCATTGATGTCAAAGGGGAAGAGAAGAAGAATATCGCCATCAATAACAAAGGGGGAGATTGTTGACATATATTATCATTGATGTGAATATCACAATATTCGAGGAGCCAAGAGGAGCAAACAAAGCTATCAGAGGAGCCAAGAGGAGCAAACAGAGCCATCAGAGGAGCAAACAAAGCAAAGAGTAGATAGAGCCATTGGAGGAAGCAATCAGAGCTATCGGAGGAAGCAGACAGAGCTATCGGAGCAAGAATGCCAAAAAATACTCTATCGGAGGCGGAAGACTTGGGTGTATTGCAAATACACTATCAGAGGCGGAAGTTTTAATGCTATCGGGTCTGTAGAACCCATATAGCATCACTCCTGTGTATTTAGTTGTTTATCGCCGAATGCCTTTTACACAGAGAAATCACGCTAAACACTTAACGGATTCGAGAAAGCGGACTTGAAATTTTATGCATGAGAGTGTTGAGTCTTATCAGGTCTCCCACATATTATCGCATCGCTATAAGTGAGTGGTCTACGTTAAGGTCTAGACCTGAACCTTTGCGATTTGTGATTGCCGACGTATATCACATTGGCACTTCGGGAGCGGGAGTTATAAAGTGTTAAGCAGCCCATTGCAATCGTTGAGAGTGATTAGTGATATCGCATTGAACCTCTACAAAGGGCAAGTGCCGATTGCAATGAATGTTGCAAACCTGATGCAACATTACACTTGACTTAACGCTATATTGCATCCACCATGACGGAAGTGACCATTGCAAGTTATAAAAGGATGGCACGATATGCTGTGACTGTCGATTGTGATTTCACTGCGGACCCGATGCAGGTATAGATGAGGGTGTAATAAATTTGAAGTCTTCCCTTTAAAGTTTTCGCCGATTTTTCTCATATTTCATGTGTATTTGAATATTTGCCTTGCGCGGGGTTTTAAAGGCAAAAATACATTAAGAAATGCTCCCGAGAGTTCAGGAGGCTGAACTAAAGCCGATTTAGATTATGATTGGGATGTGGCATGTCCGTTAAACAAAACAGTCTCTCTGTATGCCTATTATCAATGAAAAAATAGGGCTCCGTTAGAGTTTTTTTAACATACAGCGACCGAAAAGCTATGAAGTCGAATGGAAAGCCAGCGCAGAGGAAACTAAAAATTCAAATCAATGAAGAAGAGGGAAGCCAAAGGAAAAGCTAGCGGAGAGGAAGCTGAAGCGAGCATTGAAGAAGCTGAATAGTCAACAGGAAGCAAAAATGAACAGTCAAAGGCATCAGGAATACAAAAACAGGAAAAAACAAGGAAGTGTGAGCGAATAATCATGTGAGAGGAAGCCAAAGTTCAGGCATAGACAAGAGAGGCAGGAGAAGCAGGAGAACAGGAGTGAAGCAGAAGCTCATAAAGTTTGGGAGCAGAGAATTACAACAAAACAATTTATACCAGGTTTGGGTTGGAGCCCATGGGGTTGGAGCCTCAGAATTGAAAGGACTGGAATCCTTGGGAGTTGGTGTTGCTAAGTGCAGAACTATTGCCTTGGAAGAACAGAGTTGGTGCTCTGGAGGTTGGAGCCTCACAAAAGTCTAAGTTGGTGCTTGGCAACTGATTGCAACCAGCTATATATTGTATTTATTTCATTGCATTGTTTGTGTTAATAAAATCATTTATTTCAGCTATCTATTTTTGTGTTCCATATATATTATATATATATATTATATAATAATATTATAATATATATATAATATATATATATATATATATATATATTTATATAATATATATAATATATTATATTATATATATTATTATATATATTATAATATATATATATATTATATATATATATATATATATTATATATATATTATTATATGTTTGGTGATAAAAGAACAACATTAAAAATAAATACTGATTCACCCCCCCCCACCCCCAGTATTTCCAACAATTGGTATCAAAACGAGCTTCTTCATATTAGCCTAACAGCTTGAAGAAGGATTCATAGCTATGATGAGAAATCACGAAGCATCATGAAGACCTCCTCTGTTTGATGGCACTAATTTTGGTTTCTGGAAAAAGAGAATGACCTACTACTTAATGTGCCTTGGACCTGAAGTCTGGCATTTCATTCAAAATGAGTACCAAATTCCTCCCACTCTTCCAACAGATCAAGATGAGGGGAAATTTTACATTGCAAATGCAAAAGCCTTAAACTCCATCACTAGTGGAATCATTGATTCCGAGTTCACAAAAGTCATGAATTGTAACTCTACCAAAGAAATGTGGGATAAGTTAGTTGGCTTATACGATGGAGACTCAAAAGTCAAGAAGGCAAAGCTTCAAACTCACAGAAGGCAATTTGAAAGTCTGAAGATGGAATATGAAGAAGATATTTCATGATACTTCCTCCGAATAGCTGAAGTGGTTAACTCCCTTAAAGGATTGGACGAAAAGATTGAAGAAAGTACGATTGTTCAAAAGGTATTAAGATCTCTTCCAGACAAATTTCTCCAAAATAAGCGCCATAGAAGAAGCAAAGGATCTAGATACTCTCAAGATGGATGAACTGCATGGAATCCTCACTGCCTTTGAGATGAGGAAAGGTGGCTGAAGCTCCAAAGATGCAGCATTCAAGGCTTCAAAATCAAAGAAGGGGAAGAAAGGAATGACTATAGTGATGACTCCGATGTGGAATCCAAATTGGCTCAATTTGTACGAAAGCTGAAGAGAGGATCTAAGCTAAAAGGTAAGTACCCTCGTATCTGTTTCAAATGTGGAAAAATAGGTCATTATGCTACAAAATGTCCTCATAAACATGATAGTGATGATGAAGGAAATTCTAAAAGAAGGGTATACAAAACGAAAGGGACCAATAAGAAGAACTTCTTCTCTAAGCAAGATGAGTTTGATGAGGATGAATTTGTAGTCATCAAAAGGAAATCAAATGAGAAAAGTGACCATGATGAAAGCCAATAAAAATTATTCATGGCATTCACAAATGAAGATGACTCAGGGCTAGAAGGAAATGTAGATGAATTGATAATAAGTGCCAATGAAGAAAATGAGAAATTACGGAATAAAATCATTTATCTCAATGTAGAAAACGAGGAAACAAGAAGAAGAGAACATCTCTTGGAAACAAAGCTAAAAGAAAAAGAAGAGACTTGCGAAGAACGTGAAGTCGAAATAGTATCACTGAGGAAGTAATTGGAGCAAGTCAAAAAGGGTTGGAAACACTCTCAAATACTTGAGACTATCCTAAAAAGTCAAAAACCTCAACATGACAAGTCTGGAATAGGCTTTAAAGGAGAATCATCAAGTACTAAGAACAGTGTGAAAAGCTATGCCGATGCAATTTCCTGCAACCCAAAAGAAGAAAAAGTATGGCATCAAAGGCACATCCCAGATCCAAAGAATGAAGAGAGACTAACTCTAAAGAAGAATGTGGATTTGAATCATGGATACTACAGCAAATACAAACTAGTATTCCATCAAAGGCCCATCTCAAATCCAAAGAATGAAGCGGGAGTAATTCCAAAGAAGGAAATTGACTTAAATCGTGGCTACTACAATAGGTACAAAACTATCTTTCTTAGACATTGTTTTCATTGTAAAAACTTTGGTCATCAAGCCAAACATTGCATGGCTCGTAAGAGTGAAACACCAAAGTTGAAGGATTAAATAATCAAACCATATGGCCCCAAAAGGGAGGGACAAATCAGAACCTTCAATTTGTTTGATCCCTTGACCAAATTTGATCTGATTTGCTCATTATGCTACAATAATGGACACTATGAACAAAACTACCCACTCAAAAGGAGAAAAGCAAGTAGTGAGAATCCCAACATGGATAAATGTGGCCTGGCTCTATATACTCAAAAAAAAAAAAAAAAAAAAAAAAAAAAAAAAAAAAAAAAAAAAAAAAAAAAAAAAAAAAAAAAAAAAAAAAATGAAAATCATTGGTTTGTTGATAGTGGGTGCTCCAGACACATGACAGGGGGCAAAAGGAAGTTCGTCTCATTGAGCAAAAAGGAAGGAAATGTGTCCTTTGGAAGTGGATTTGGCAGAATTGCGGGAAAAGGAACTGTTACCCTCATCATTGGAAAAGGAAAAGCTCAAGATGCTCTGCTAGTAGACGGGCTCAAACACAAGCTTCTGAGTGTCAGCCAAATTTATGATCAAGGACATAATGTTGTCTTTAGCACCAAAGACTGTGAAATAAGGAACTCTTCCTCAGGGGAACTTGTGGCAAAAGGGGTTAGAACACCAGAGAACATTTACATTTTGAAGAAGATTCAAGAAAATAAATGATACCTGAGTCAGACAAATGAAAGTTGGTTGTGGCACAAGCGACTTGGACATAAAAGCTTCGAAAATCTGATCAATATCAGCAATATTAAAGTTGTATGAGACATCCCAAGGCTATTCAAACGAAATCAAGGAGTATGTGGTCCCTGTCAACATGGAAAGCAAACCAGAACTAGCCACAAGATCAAGGAGCTCTCTACATCAAAGCCCTTGGAGATCATCCATGCTGATTTATGTGGACCAACTAAAAATCAAGCACTCCAAGGAGAAAGGTACTTTGTTTCATTTGTTGATGACTATACTAGAATGATGTGGATATATTTTATAAAATATAAATTTGAAACATTTGAGTGTTTTAAGAATCTAAAAGCACTTGTAGAAAATGAAAAAGACTCAACAATTAAGTGCCTCATAACAGATAGAGGGGGAGAATTCACATCAAAATAATTTAATGAGTTCTGTAACATACATGGAATTAAAAGAGAATTCTCTGCTGCCAGAACACCCCAGCAAAATGGGGTAGTTGAAAGAAGAAACCGGATAGTTCAAGAAATGGAAAGAACAATGTCATTAGCAGCAGACTTGCAGCCAAAATTCTGGAGAGAAGTAGTCGGGACAACTGTCTATACCTTGAATCGAACTCAATTAAGACCAAATTGTGAAAAAACTCCTTATGAATTATGGAAAGGAAGACCAGCTTCAGTAAAGTAATTCAAGATTTTTGGAAGCAAGTGCTTCATAAAAATCAATGATGGCTCACCAGGAAAGTTTGATTCTCTGGATGATGAAGGGATATTCCCTAGATACTCTACACGGAGCAAAGCCTACAAGTTCTACAATTTTCGACTAAAGAAAATAGTGGAAAGCATTGATGTAAAGATTGATGAAGACCTTCCAGAAAACGAAATAGAAGAACATGAAGATGATCCCCTCATTGAAGAAGAAGAACCTAGAGAAGAAGAAATAGATTAGGAAGAAGAAGAAGAGGAAAAAGAACCACCTCATACCCCTTTAAAGATGAAGTTTCTCCAGAAATATCATCCAGAAGAGCAGATTATTGGCAATAGAGATGAAGGGATGCAAACCCGAAGAAGGATGATAATTACACCAAAGAGAAATGTTATTGTTCTTCTATCCATGACAGAACCAGAAACATTTGCACAAGCAAGTAAGGATCCTCATTGGGTAAAAGCCATGGAAGAAGAAATGTTTCAAATTGAGGAGAATGAGACATGGGAGTTGGTACCTCATCCAAAGGACAAAAACATAATAGGAACCAAGTGGGTGTTCAAAAATAAAATGAATGAAGAAGGACAAGTTATTAGAAACAAGGCAAGGCTTGTCTGCAAAGGCTATTCACAAATTGAAGGAATTGACTTTGAAGAAACATTTGCACCAGTAGCTCATATGGAAGCTATCAGGATGTTCTTGGCATTTGCTTGCTTAAAAGGATTCAAAATCTATCAAATGGACATAAAATCAACATTTCTAAATGGGGAACTCAAGGAAGAAGTGTACATGGAGCAACCAAAAGGGTTTGATCTAACGGAAGGAAAAGACTTAGTCTGTAAGTTGAAAAAGGCATTATATGGGTTGAAACAAGCTCCAAGAGCTTGGTATGCAAGATTGGATCACTATCTACAACAACAAGGCTTCAAGAAGGGAGTGGCAGGGAGTAATCTCTACATAAAGACGAATGAATGTAAGCTACTAGTCACACTTGTTTATGTTGATGATCTGATTTTTGCTAGCAATAATGAAGAAATGAGCCATGAATTTTCTCAAAACATGTCAAGAGAATTAGAGATGTCAATGATAGGAGAGTTATCTCACGTCCTTGGACTACAAGTATCTCAAACCAGAGCAGGATTGTTTATATCTCAAGTCAAATATCTTAAAGACATGCTTAAAAGATATGGAATGGAAGACTGTGCACCCATGAGCACACCTATCACCACAAATTGCAAATTAAGCAAAGATGATGACTCCCCTCCAGCAGATGCAACTCATTACAGGTCAATAATTGGAGCCCTTCTGTACTTAACTGCTACAAGACCCGACATAATGTAGGCAGTAGGAATGGTGGGAAGATTTCAATCTGCTCCTAAACAATCCCATTGGTTAGCTGTAAAAAGAATTCTTAGATATCTAAAAGGAACTCCTGATTTTGGTCTTTGGTACCCTGAGAGCTCAACACTGACTGTAACTGCATACATCGATGCTGATTGGGCTGGAAGTGTAGATGATCGGAAAAGTACTAGTGGAAATGCATTCTTCCTAGGAGACTGTTTAGTATCTTGGCTTGGCAAAAAACAGACATCCATATCATTATCCACAGCCGAAGCTGAGTAGATAGCTGCAGCAGACTGTTGTACTCAAATACTGTGGATGAGGGAAGCTCTAAAGATGTCAACATAGGTACAAATCAACCAATTACCATCTATTGTGATAACACAAGTGCTATCAGTCTCTGCAAAATTCTAGTGATGCACTCAAAGACCAAACATATACCAATCAAGTATCATTTCCTTCGTGAACAAGTAGCTGAACAAAACATCATCTTGGAATATATAGAAACTAAGGAGCAGATCACTGATATTTTCACAAAACCTCCTTCTCGAGAAGCATTCGAACATCTTCATCAAAAGATGGGGGTTATTTCTTTAACATCACTCAAGTTCATTCATAAAGATGTTCCAGGATAGGGGGAGCAATTCGACAAGGGGAGTTCGTATGCATTCCTTTGCCATTGATGTCAAAGGGGGAGAGAAGAAGAATATTGCCATCAATAACAAAGGGGGAGATTGTTGACATAGATTGTTATTGATGTCAATATGGCAATATTTGAGGACCCAAGAGGAGCAAACAAATCCGTTAGAGGAGCAAACAAAGCAAAGAGTAGACAGAGCCATTAGAGGAAGCAATCAGAGCTATCGGAGCCATCGGAGGAAGCAAACAGAGCTATCGGAGCAAGAATGCCAAAGAATACTCTATCGGAGGTGGAAGACTTGGGTGTATTGCAAATACACTATCGCAGGCGGAAGTTTTAACGCTATTGGGTCCGTAGAACCCATATAGCATCACTCCTGTGTATTTACTTGTTTATCGTCGAATGCCTTTTACACAGAGATAAACATTTAGCAGATTCTGGAAAGCGGACTTGAAATTTTATGCACGGGAGTGTTGAGTCTTATCGGGTCCAACACATATTATCACATCGTTATAAGTGAGTGGTCTACGTTAAGGTCTAGACCCGAACCTTTGCGATTTGCAATCGTCGACGTATATCGCATCGACACTTCAAGAGCAAGAGTTATAAAGTGTTAAGCGGCCCATTGTAATCGCCGATGGCGATTAGTGATATCTCATCGGACCTCCACTAAGGGCAAGCACCAATTGCGATGAATGTTGCGGACCCGATGCAACATGACGCTTGAGTTAATGCTATATCGCGTTCGCCATGTCGGAAGTGACTATTGCAAGCTATAAATGGATGGCACGATATGATGCGACTACCGATTGCAATTTCACTATCAACCTGATGCAAGTATGGATGAGGGTGCAATAAATTTAAAGTCCGCCCTTTAAAGTTTTCGCTAGTTTTTCTCATATTTCCTGTGTATTTGAATATTTGACTTGCACGGGGTTTTGAAGGCAAAAATGCATTAAGAAATGCTCCCGATAGTTCAGAAGGTTGAACTAAAGCCGATTGCGATTCCGATTGTGATTGGGACGTGGCATGTCCATTAAAAAAAGCAGTCTCTGTGTATAACTATTATCATTGAAAAAACGGGGCTCTGTTCCAGTTTTTTTAACATACAACAACCGAAAAGCTAGGAAGCCGAATGGAAAACTAGTGCAGAGGAAACCAAAAAGCCAAATCAATGAAGAAGAGGGAAGCCAAAGGACAAGCTAGCAGAGAGGAAGCTGAACCAAACGTTGAAGAAGATGAAGAGTCAGCGGGAAGTAGAAACGAATAGTTAGAGACATTAGGAATACAAAAATAGGAAAAAACAAGGAAGTGTGAGCGAATAATCAAAGTGAGAAGAAGCCGAAGTTAAGGCAGAGGCAGGAGAGGTAGGAGAAGCAGGAGAACAAGAGTGAAGCAGAAGCTTTGTTATGCTTCTTAACCTGCAAAAGATACCCAAATACAGAATATGCGAAGAAAAGAGACCGAGAACACAGAATGGCAATGACTTTCTTATTCAGAGAGAAATGTTCACCTGCCTCTTCGAGGGGGCAACCTCCAATAGAGCAGAGCTCGATTACAAAAATAAGACACGATGCTCCTCGCAGGGAGTTACTATCCTTTATATATGACTCCTACAAGTAATACCACGGGTCAATACCGCTTATTACTAATACCATCTATCTTAATACTGCGGCCCATTTGCAACTAACTGTGGTTCCTTTATTAATTGCGGATTAACCACTTACAATTATTAATATGGGCTTTATTGGCTCATAACTATGACGTGGTCCCATTACATAGATAAGGGGGTTAGGGTGGGACCCTAACATGTTTTTTTTTCACTCCTGACGGAGTTTAACTCCTTCTTGATCAATACCGCAGTCGCCAAATCCTCAAAATGTCAATGCGGCCAAAAGTCCTGCAACAATTATACCCTGGTATAGGAACCCTGCACAATGCTTCTGGTCTGCTGGGTCTGAGAGAACTGGCTGGTTGGGACCGATGTCTGTTGCTGCTGCACTCCTTTGCTCAAGTGGATCTCGAAGAGATGATGAGTAAAAAAGGAACTAGGGTCTTGAGGAGTGCCAGGTGCTACAGATCAAAATATACATAAGGGTCTGGCAGTAGTACTTGGCCCAATGTTTCAGGGCTCTAACTAAGGAGGGTCGACCGTACCCTTAGCCGTACCACCTGACTACCCTATCGTACGGGCAAGTAATCTCTCCGACTGTTGTTCTCGGTATACTGTAGCCGCAAGACGGTCGCTGGTTTATCTATGGCGAGGTTTTCAGGGAGCCTATGGGGCTTCCGATATACCCAGAGGGTACGTGGAAGACAGTACGTGCGTGGTTCTGTCTAATACGTTACTACTCGAAGGGGTACCCATAGGGGTTACAAGGGAGCCCAACAGATGTGACCACCTCTTGTATTTCCTGAGTGCATGCCTCCCCAAATCCGCAGATTTATGCGCTCAACGACAGATCCCGTGGTTTAAAGACACCGAAACACATCTCGAGCCAAAAAAAATTTGCTACTAAATGGAGATCCCACCGGCCCTGGAAAGAGCTCAGATACCACTTGTTATGCTTCTTAACCTGCAAAACATACCCAAATACAGAATATGCAAAGAAAAGAGACCGAGAACACAGAATGGCAAAGACTTTATTATTCAGAGACAAATGTTCACTTGCCTCTTCGAGGGGGCAACCTCCAATAGAGCAGAGCTCGATTACAAAAATAAGACACGATGCTCCTCTCAGGGAGTTACTGTCCTTTATATATAACTCCTACAAGTAAAACCACGGGTCAATACCGCTTATTGCTAATACCACCTATCTTAATAGTACGGCCCATTTGCAACTAACTGTGGTTCCTTTATTAATTGCGGATTCACCACTTACAATTATTAATATGGGCTGTATTGACTCTTAACTATGACATGGTCCCATTACATAGATAAGGGAGTTAGGGTGGGAACCTTAACATGTTTTTTTTTTTTTTTTTACTCCAAACGGAGTTTTACTCCTTCTTGATCAATACTACAGTCGCCAAATCCTCAAAATGTCAATGCGGCCAAAAGTCCTGCGACAATTATACCCTGGTATAGGAACCCTGCACAATGCTTCTGGTCTACTGGGTCTGAGAGAACTGGCTAGTTGAGACCGATGTCTGTTGTTGCTGCACTCCTTTGCTCAAGCGGATCTGGAAGAGATGATGAGTAAAAAAGGAACTAGGGTCTTGAGGAGTGTCAGGTGCTACAGATCGTAATATACATAAGGGTCTGGCAGTAGTACTCGGCCCAATGTTTCAGGGCTCTAACTAAGGAGGGTTGACCGTACCCTTAGCCGCACCACCCGACTACCCTATCGTACAGGCAAGTAATCTCACCGAGTGCTATTCTCGGTGTACTGTAGCCGCAAGACAGTCGATGGTTTATCTATGGCGAGGTTTTCAGGGAGCCTATGGGGCTTCCGATATACCCAGAGGGTACGTGGAAGACAGTCCGTGCATGGTTCTGTCTAATGCGCTACCTCGAAGGGGTACCCACAGGGGTTACAAGGGAGTCCAACAGAAGTGACCACCTCTTGTATTTCCTGCGTGCATGCCTCCCCAAATCCGTAGATTTATGCGCTCAACGATAGATCCCGTGGTTTAAAGACGCCGGAACACATCTCGAGCCAAAAAAAAATTTGCTACTAAATGGAGATCCCACCGGCCCTGGAAAGTGCTCTGATACCACTTGTTATGCTCTTAACCTGCAAATGATACCCAAATACACAATATACGAAGAAAAGAGACCCAAAACACAGAATATTCGAAGAAAAGATACCAAGAACACAGAATAGCAATGATTTTATTATTCAGAGAGTAATGTTCACTTGCCTCTTCGAGGGGGCAACCTCCAATAGAACAGAGCTCGATTACAAAATAAGACACGATAGTCCTCGCAGGGAATTTCTATCCTTTATATATGACTCATACGTGCAATACCACGGGCCAATACCGTGGTATTACTAATACCATCTATCTAATACTACGGCCCATTTGCAACTAATTGTGGTTCCGTTATTAATTGCGGATTAACCACTTACAATTATTAATATGGGCTTTATTGACTCTTGACTATGACGTGGTCCCGTTACATAGATAAGGGGGTTAGCGTGGGACCCTAACATCAAAACCCTGCATCGAACTAATCTATAATTCCCTCTGTTTCATTTTCAGTTAAACACATAAGAAGGATATTAAGAGGGTATTTCTAGTATAGATTAGCATTGATAATACAATATTTCAATGCTTTAAGATTCAGAGCTTTGCATTGCTTCAAATTAAGATCAGTCATACATTGAAAATCTCTAAGAAACTGCACAATATCAGAATACCAATTAGAAAGTAGATATTTCTGATCTATGTGAACAAGAATGGCTTGATCTAAAGAAAGAGGTTCTTGTGGATTCTCCCCTTCTGTAAGAGGAAGAGGTTCTTATGGATTCTCCTCTGATATCAAGGAAGTTTCTTGTGGATTCTCCCCTGATGGCATTTCAAAAACTAGATTAATCCCCAATAATTTGCAGTTGGATTCAAGTAATTGGCCAAGCCTTGGCCTTTTACTAGCTTTGTGGTTTTAATTTCAAGGTCAAATTCAAGGAGTTTAGCAATCCATCTCCGTCTTCTTCCATTAGTATCAGGCTTATTTAAAATAGATTTGAGCGCATGATTAGGGACATAAGTTGTAATGTGTGAATGCAGGATATAGGTTCCAAAGGCTTTGAGGGCTTGAATTAAGGCATAAGCTTGTTTTTCAATAATACCATACCTAAGTTCAGCATCCTTCATAACTTTGGAAAGGAAGGCTACAGGTTGGTCATCACCATTTGTATTTTTCCGTAAAAGTACAGCAGCTAAGGTTGTCTCGGTTGCAAAGGAAAATATGCTAAAAGGTGAAGAATAGTCAGGGTAGCTAATGTAGGGGCCTCAGATATGGAATTTTTTGATCTGATCAAAAGAATATCTAGCAGGGGCTGCCCATTTACTTCATTATTTTTCTTAATCATATATGTTATATATTTAACTATCTCATCATAATTTAGGATGAACCTTCTGAGAAAAATGATCTTTCCAAGGAAGGTTTCTATCTCTTCCTTATTCCTTGGTAGAGATAAGGTCTAAATAGCTAAAACTCTTTTTGGGTCAATTATAACTCCCTCCTTGGAGATTATATTCCCTAGTAATTTCCCTTCCTTCACAGCAAACAAAGGTTTCTTTGGATTGATGGATATGCCAAATTTCTTGCACCTGTAAAAAACCTTGCTCAAGTGCTTTAAATTACTTTCATCAGAATTAGAGAAAATAGTTAAATCATCTAAATAAATAACAGTAAATTTAGATGTTTTACCTACAAATGTGAGGTCCATGGCTCTCTGGAAAGTGGCTCTAGCATTGGTTAACCCGAATGGCATTCTGGCATACATGAATGTACCCCAAGGAGTGGTGAAGGCAGTTTTATCTTGGTCACCTTCACTTACCATGATCTGGTTATAACCAGAAAATCCATCTAGAATAGAAATCCTATTAGCCCCTGAAACTTTCTGAAGTAGATGATCCATTTTTGGCAATGGATAGTTATCCTTTAAAGATGATTTGTTCAAATTTCGGAAATATACACATAGCTAAATCTCACTATTTTTCTTTCTAACATGAACTAGGTTGGCTACCCAATTAGAATACCTTAAGGGCACAATGATATGAGAATCAAGCAGCTTTTTAAGTTCTTTCTCAATGGTTGGCATTAGTATGGAATTAATTCTTCTTAGATTTTGTTGAAAGGATTTTGCTTCTGGTTTCAAAGGAATCTTATGCTCAATCAAAGATGTGTCATAAGTTTTTAACTCATTATAAGACTAGGCAAAAACATCTTTGTTGTTTTTAAGAAGATTCAAGTATTTGGTTTGTACATCCGAAGGTAAGGTTGATGACAATTTGATATTTCTCACATCATCCACAATTCCAATATTGTGTTCTTTGATTTCTTCTTCAGGTGAGTGAAACAAGGGATTTTTAGAGACATCATTATTATCAAATAATTTTTCCAATGGGACAAATCCTTTAGGAATACAATTATTAAATAATTGGATAATATCATGATCAAGAATTTTAGGACTGAATGAAGTTTCTAGATTTTTCTTATTTAATTCTGGAATATCGTTTTGATCTCCTTCAATTTGCATATTTGAGATTTCATCAATAACTTGAAGGAAATATTTCAATTGTTCATCATCTTCGAAAATCTGCCAATGTTTAAGGTTATCAGGAATTGATGGTTGATAGTTGACATGGATTTGGTATTCTAATGACACTGGCTCAGGGATTTTGAAAGAGCTTGCTTAGGCAGCTAGTGAATCAGCATGCATATCTTCATCTCTGGGAATAGCAGTTATGTTAAAACCTTGGAATAAATTTTCAATTGTATCCAAAGCTTCATTTTTGTATGACCTAAGACTTGGGTATTTAGTCTGACACAAATTTCTAACCCGATTCACTATAAGCTCAGAATCAGAAAACACACTCAAGTTTTGAACCTTTAAACTTCTAGCTAACTCAAGACCAAGAAGAAAAGCCTCATACTCAGCCACATTATTGGTGACCTCAAATTCAAGTTTACATGACTGAGTAATGTTTTCCTTATTTGGTGATATTAGAACAATTCCTATTCCTACTCCTTTTGAGCAAGAGCCATCAAAATAAAGTTTCTAGATATCTGATTCTACCACTTTGGGCTGGGAAACTATATTCTCAATAGCAAGTTGGGTGTTTGATGAATTTTGTAAATACAAGTGAAAGCAACCAAAATCCTGATCTACTGCATAGATAGGGTGGTTTTTTGTTTGGTCATACCTACAAACAGTATGAAGAAATCTGACTTCCCTATATAACCTTAAATGCTCACCTCTGTAGATTGGGATAGTAGCAAAAGACATGTCCATCTGAAGTGATCCTCCATGTTTATCACAGCATGATCTAGATAGAAGCATGCCAAACTTGGTAGGAATATCAGTGACAACTATGTCTAAAACTATACTTTTGACAGGTATTTGAGGTAAGGTGACAACTAGGTCTTTGATCAATCCTAGGCATGGTACTTTCTTTGGGTTAAAGGTGTAAAGGTCATGATAAGAACGGGTGACTTGTAACTGAAGCTGGTCCATAATTACCTTTGGCATAAGGTTATGAGAGCCTCCAGAATCCAACATGTAGTTGTACAAAAGAAAATCGTGAGCTTTAATGTTACATAAAATGGTGGAACAATTTCATCGATCATATCAGAACTAGGGCCAAATACAACCGAGGGTTTTTCATCTTGCAGACTAATAACATCTCCCTCAGCATCTACACTAGAACATTGTATCCATTTAGACACTTGATTTTTGTAACCAGTATTTTTTGAAAGTTTAGCTAAAGGCATAGGAATCTTGACCCCTTCCAATTCTTTTTCAATATTAAAAGTGGTCAAAACAGTCTTGTCAGATGAAAGGGTTTCAGTGGATGACTCTGTAGTCTAAGGTGTTGGATTTTGTGTTTGAAAGGTTTTCATTGCAGGTTCAATTATGGTGGTGGATTTTGGAGGTATACCAGGACCTGATCTAGGCCTTAGATCATATCTTTTATTTAATTTTGCAATTAAAAATTTAGATAATGCTAAGTATTTTGAAAGTTGAGCATCTCCTGGTTCTTTTTCAAAAGACTGAGGTGAGGATGAAGGAACTATGGCCATTTGTAACGTTCATGAATCAATATTATTGATATATTCAATTATTAAAGGGCATGTATCCTATGATTGTTGATCATAAATCATTAAAGGTGGTTGAATGTTTTGGTCATAAGTTGGTCTCTGAATAATTTTGAGGAGTTCTTCTGAATTGAGTTTGAGCTTGAGGTCTGACAAAATTTTGCTTAACAATTCTAGGTTGTGTTTCAATTTTTGAAATCTTGTTAGAAAAGTTCCTAAGCAAAGATGTAATTTCATCAATTTTCTTATCTTCAAGTTTAGATTTGGAGAAGGATGAATCATTAATCTTAGCTTTTAGTTTTATTTCTTCTTTTTCTGCTTTAGTTTTGGGTTTGCCAGAAGTTGACCTATTAGGTTCTACCTCTATAGCATTTGTCTGCATGTCTTCTAATGTATTAGAAACTCTTTCCCTTAGCATGACTGCAAAGTCATCATCAAATGCTTTGGAAAATCTGACCTTTGTAGCTGCTACTGGTGGTTTACAATCAGCAGGCATTTTATGATAGAATTTGTTAAATCTTTTGATGAATTCAACAACTGGTTCACCAGGGTTTCTCTTTAATTCTTCCAATTCAGTAAGAAAGTAAACAAGATCTTTCTTTACCCCCCATTGATTTTTGAAGATTGTTATGAGCTCATTCCAAGTTCTGATATAGTTAGCTTTGAGCTACCTAAACCAGATCCTAACATTTCCTTCTAATGATTGTACAAATAATCTCATATAAACATTTTCCTCTTCTATGTTCATATTGTCAGTAAAATCTAGGAAGGATAATAGATAATCCTCTACTAAGGGACCTATTTCTCCATTGAATCTTGGCAGATGTTTTAGATGACCATCAAGAAAATGTCCCAAGTTTGTAGGGAGAACTAGAGCAGCATACCTAGCTTTCACAATGGGTCAAAAATCCATAACAGCAGGTGGAGTATGGGGTGTCTGAGTGGATGTTGATGAGGAAGAGGAAGATGATCAATATGAAGATGAAGGAGATGAATATGAGTCGGCAGTTGTATTAATATGTGGAGGAGAGGGAGGATACCTCTTTAAGGATTTGAAAGGGGTTTTAATAAAAAAATTCTGAAGTCTTGGTGGGAAGTCTTCCTTATTTTCAAACAAAGGATTCGAATAGACAGAAAATGTCTCTTCAATATTAGTTGAGGATGATGGAATAGAATAAGGAGTTGGAGTAATGAAATATTGAGGTTTGAATTCAGGTAAATGTAAAAATTATTGATCAGATGAAGGTGATTTAATAGGAATGGATGGAACTTTATATGATTCAAGTGACTCTACTAAAAATGCTTATGGAAGGTCTACTCCTCTGGAAATAAGATCAGAAACCCTAGGAGGTAGTTCAGTCCAATCAGTATGGGTTGGTATAAATGAAAATGGATCTACAGAGGGAATGTCTTCAAGGTGTAAAGCTGAAGAAGAAGAAGGTGTTCTATGTCTTCTCCTTGAAGAGGCTCCCCTGATGAGTCTTTCTCAGTCTGGTAGAGGGTTAATAATCTCATAATCCACATGTGATCTTGTATGCTTATAGGGAGCTAGCTTGGACCAGTGGAATCTCCAGGTGAAAGATTTTGACCTATAACCTTATCCTTTATTCACCTTAAAGGAAAGGGAAAATCGTTGCCCCGGGAAAAATTTAACTTTCAGTTCTTCGCTCCCTGGCAGAGGCGCCAACCTGATGTTGTCCTTTAAGATAACCTAAGGTCAATTGGCTATGCCAAAGCATCTAAAATGTTTTTTTGATTTTAATGGTTTGGATGACCAGTGTACTGTTTAAAAAGAGGTGCTTTAAACTTAGAAAGATCCTTAATAAAACAAAAGGTTGTTCTTTAAATACATATGGTTACTTTGATTTAAGTGGGATGGATAAGTAGAATATAGAGAAGTATAAGTGATTTAATATTCAAACTAAATATTTAACCATTTATAAGCAGAAATCAAGAAAACAGTGTTTCCTAGATCAACAGAATATAATAAAACTATTACAGAAATCTAGTGCAATTTAAGTTCAAAGAGGAATTTACAATAACAGATAGTCTTGTAAATTAATCTCTTATTTAAATGCAACTTCGCAGCAGATTCAAAACGAAACTGAGATTCAATTAAAATTTAAATCGGATGACTATAAACGAATTGAATTATATGAATAATACATAATGAAAAAACATGATGAAAACAACTCACTGAGAGACAAACCATATGAAGTAAATCCAGAATCTTTTATTATATCAAAAATGCTCCAGCTTAGTACAAATCTGTGTGATAACTGGTTCAAGGGTCCAACCCTAAATACTTCAACAAAATGAAGTATTTAAACAAAATTACAAAATATTACAATAAATTCCTGAGTGACATGGCATTCTATTATTACTTAAAACTAACGGAAACAGAGGTAATTCGATCAAAAAGAATGAATCGAAACATCTAGCCCTATTTTGAAGGAAATTTCTTGTTGAGTGGCTACTATTCGGGTGTTGTGCTGGTGAAGTTGATATGTCCTCTAATCCTGAAATTCACGCAACTTTTCCTACTGTTCTTCATCTAGGATTGTTATCTTAGTTACCTTAAGGTATATTTCATCTACCTCAGTATATCGAGAAAAAGTGGGTTTCATCCATGTTGATCATCTGCCTTATGTACTCCAAGGCAAAATTCCTCATTGGGAGGAACTTTGGCAGCTTATATGGTGGGAGCTTGCATCCAAATATTCTTATTTCTGTATAATTTTCATAAAGGTACCAGTGCCTTGTCTCAACTTGATCTGACAGCTGTAACACCCTTTTGATTTCTTCACTAATCCTCGGTTCTATTTTGTTTTTCATGAGAACTATTGCTAGGTGAACAAACATCTCTGTAAACTATTTATAAGTGTACTCTTTATGTTCTTTCATGATTAGAGTAGTCCAAAATATGATTGATTGTTGGTTTCCCTTCTCATCCAACTTTTGCAAAGATAGGTTAATGTTGTCCCCCTGAAATTATAGGAACATGTAACTAACACAAAGGCATATTTGAATACCTCCTCAGTTGGAAATTTAACAAGTTGTTGATGAATGGACTCTGCAAGAAAATAGTTGAAATTAAACATAATTGAGGGCTTAGAATCAACAGAGAAGATGGAAAAAAATACTATAATGGCCTCATCTACCCATTGATTATAGTAGTAGCCAAGGAGATATGAAGCAACAGTGATAATCTGCTTGGCTCTCTCAGGGAAAATGGAGGGATAAGGAGGATTTTTCTTTGGTAATGAAGCATCTTATGTCAAAAACAACTCAAGAGTTTGGACTCTCTTGGAAAAGTCTAATTTTTGGTATATTTCAACCAATGCTTCATAGGGAAATGGGGTAGCATTCTCTACTAAGGGGGCTTGCTTCATCTAATCAATGACCTGAGGGGTTATGGTAAACAAAATTTCTCCAATGGGAGTGACTATGGCCCTTTGGCTTAGAAAATAGGATGCATGACATTTTCTAATAAAATCTGGGGTGTTGTGGGTACGAGGAAATATGTAGTGAGGTAAATTTGATTCCCATAGCTGGATATCATCTGATTTATCTATATACTTGTCTTTGAGCCAACAATACATCTCGAAGAGGTCGAGTTCATAGAGTGTCTCTTGAATTTTGTAATCTCAGTCAGCCATAGGAATGTGATGAAGGTCTATAGGAGGATGGATCGAAGGATTGATAATTTCCTCTGGTCCTTTGTCCTTTGGAGGCATTTTGGGTATGGCTAAGAGAAAGAGTGAAAAATGGATTGGGAGGAGACAATTCACAAATAGAAGTCAGAATTTGGAGACAAGAACAAAAGGAATAATATGGAAATGATCGGACATAGAATATTGTTGGTTAGTTGACAATGTCGGGATTTGGCGAGCAACCTGTAATCAAATCAATTAACAGTAATAAAGCAAGAATTTAGTAACCTGTTCACAAATGGGAAGGAGGTTTATATAGAAATTTTGGTTTCCATCGGTGGCACGGGTCCATTGAATTAACGGTTAAGCCAATTGAATGCTTAACGGGCTAATTCTAGAGGGAATGAATGTGATTTTATGGAGTTTAATGGATGGATGAGGTGGCGGAGAGTGAATGGAGGAAGCAGAATGGATAGGTAAGCAGTATCAGGAGCAATAAAATCAGCTTTTCGAGGGGGGGGTGAACAGTTAGTGGTTTCACTCAAGGGGTGTCTGAAATGCTGTGAAGCTGACATGTAGGAGTGGGCATGGTTTGCTATCCTGCCCATTTCAGACCCCCACCCCCCCCCCCACCTTGACAATAAAGCTCAGATGGTGAGGAGGGGCTGAAATCGCATGCGGGTCATCGGATGCAGGAAGATGGGGTGGAGATGAAGTGTAACATGGCGGAGAATTAATCACGATGTGACAAGATTGTTCGGTGGGGTTAGGAAGATTAATAACCGCATAATATTGATTATTTATAATGTATGAGGGGATGTAATGACTTATGGATATGAAATTGAAGGGAAGAATGAGCGGAGGGGTAATATGGGATTTAAAACTTAGGATATGGGATTTAAAACTTAGGGATAGTATTAATACCCAATATTAATATATAAACCTTAGAGTAAACCTTTACTCTTTTTCTTCTACACAAGAAAATGTCAGTTGATAATTGACTTGTGGCGCATTTAGACTAGCAACCTATGCATTTATGAAAGCATAAAGTGAAGCCTTTCTTTTCTTTTTGCTTCCCTAGCATTTTATTTTCCTTTTGCCTTATTTATTTAGGATAGCTACCACCTAACATTTTATTGATATGGATGCCTATAGAACATAAAATTTTCCTAACATTTTAACTTTTATTTCTTTTGCATCCATATCCTAACTTAACATTTTGAATTATTTTGACTAATATGCTAACTTATCAAACCAAAATAATGTTACAAAACTTATAATAATGAATCTTGTACAACAAACAATTCTTGACCTATGCACTCAACTATAGGTTGTCTGCACACTTAGCTGCACACTTAGCTGCACACTTAGGCCTCTCCGCGCTCAGCTATAAAGCCTCTCCCTTCACCACAAACCATAGATCACAAAGATACAACCATGAACATAGATCTAGATCAATTCGATGATTCTTCTCTTTATTATTTGACCCTATTATATACTATTACATCAAGGGTACATCGTTACAATAACATGGTCCACATAACATGGACTCCCTAATACAAGAGGCTAAAACCATTGATTCTTTTACATTTCACAAAAAGAAGGGGCTTCGCCCCATCTAAAGCCTTTATACCGCACTATATATTCCAACTACTCTGTCGCGTGATCCACTTCATGCTCCACTACATTCTCCATTGTGCACTTCGCTCCTAAAAATGCAAAGTCTTCATCAAAAACTAGGCCAAGTTAGGTTGCGACAACAAAATTCAAGCCAAAATCGAACCCACAATGTGAAGTAAATTGCACAGTTAACAAATGATATGCCCTACAATAAGAATACACAACTCTGGTTTGAATACAACCTAGAAAATTCTATAAAATTAGTTATAAGATCGTTAGATTTTAGGCTTCTGTGGTAGTTCTTTGTAGTGGCATGATCCGGATTATCCACAGTTTCGTGTTCATTCTGTCGACATTTCAAATCCCAAAGGGGGTCCATCATCAGGACTAAATTAGATAGAAGAATGATTCTTCTATCTGATTTAGTCCTGATGATGGACCCCCTTTGGGGTTTGAAACGTCGACAGAATGAACACGAAATTGTGGATAATCCGAATCATGCCACTGCAAAGTTATAGGATCCTCACACCTAAACCATCAAAAGCTAGAAATCATTTGGGCTAATTCCAGATGACTTGGAATTCCCAAAATATAGCGAATTTTGAGCTACACAATTTTGCACCCAACCTGAGAGTAACTACTAAGAAATGATAAAACTCTCCAGCAAATGGATGAGAGATTATGCACAAATATCCTCCAAAAAATACTATCACTGCCAATTAAAAAGTCTCGGCAAATACCAACACCAAACACCAACCAAAAAATTTGTTCCCCAACCCCTAGATAGGTTCTATAAGAGAAAATGAGGCCCATCCAAAAGATACAAGAACAAATCTAAAAAATGGTGCCAAACTCCTCCTCTAACTAGCAGAAAATATCTTGTAAATACCTGGAACCTGTAATAGAAAGATGTTGCACCAAATAACCTCTGGGGTTTGTCTTTTCAACTAGAAATAACAAATTTATGTGTTAATTTTTTGCAATAAACTCCAATGGAAGTCCTAAAAAAGACTCCCCCAAATCCTCACTGGGGACACACTTGAAGTTCTCTAAAGCTAGACGTGGAATTTCCGCCTAGAAATCCCTTGTGCTAAGTAGCATTGGTTGTCTTGGTTGAATAGCTCAAGAGAACTCAAGTTTAGATGACAAATAGAAATGATAAGATAGAATGATTTGCGATTGAGTTCCTCATCTTTTTATAATTCTTCATGGAGCCTCTCTCTAGCTTCTAGATCCTCCCCTTTTCCTTATTATTTTATTGATCGGGGCCATTCTCCACCTTTTGCCTCCATTTGAATAAAATAATAATTTGTTGTCATTCCAATAAAATAATAATTTCCTTTTTGTTGATACCTAATCATAGGGATTGGGTGAGCATCTGTAATTAATGTAAATAAATAATAGAGAAGATAGAGAGTCATCGGGAGATGAACCAAACAGTCACTCCCTCTTGTATATAATGATGAACAACCTAAATGAATAATATAGAGTTTTGATTTGAGGAGTTACCTCCTGGTCTAACATGGTATCAGAGCAGGTGCCATTTTTTGGCTTCCTTTTTAATTTGTAACTCCTTTTTTGTTTTGCCTTTGTTTTGCATCTTTTGCAGGCTAACATCTCTGTCAAATCCCTGCGAAATATCATTTATTGTTTAATACATTCGTTGAAGTGCGTTGCATTGGAGCTAGTTGTTGAAGCTGAAGGTGCTATAATGACGTGGATTTCCTCCTGTTCTGAGTATGGTGTATATACCCTTTTACATTGAAGAACCATATATCCTTTTTCGTATTCACATATATCCTTTTTCGTATTCCCTTGAGGATCTCAAGTATTATAAACCCATGTATATAAATATCGTCGGGTCCGCTTTTTAATCACATATCGCAAATCGCTTGCCCCAATCAATACCATTGCATGTTTCTGATGTGATCATACCCTTCATTAAACCCTCTTAGACACAGTTCCCGAGGTTTCACTTTATCTGGCTCGTTCTCCACAATTAATCTCAACCTCCAGATATGACGGCTGACATTGATTTCGGGGGGGACCACTTGCACGGCGGTTACCCGCCCAAAAAGTGCCTTTTATTCTCCACCGTTGATCATCACCTCAAAATTTGGCGGTTTGTAGCAATTTCGGGTGCATTAGTTGCACAAGAGTTACCCACCCGATACGAGCAATTTTTCTCTCTCCCCTTGTCGCTATGTGTCAACCGCTTAGTGGAATTGGGTGCTCCCCTCTCTATACCACTTACCATTTTTTATCCACCCGAAATCTTGCTTTTAACCCGAAATCCACCTTTAGTCGTGGTTATCACCCCAACTTATTTTTCTTGCGATAACCATTGATCACTTACCATGACGGCCCTCCTCTGTTCATCTTCGCCGCTCATCTCCGTCGTTCATCTCTGTCATACAAAGCAACAAAAGAACTATAGATAGAGTCAGACTCTGATATTCGAGTGAACGTTGAATGTTGTTAAGTTGAACGTTGTTGGTATAACAATCATTTTAGGAGTAAAATTTCGCATGACCAATATTTTTCTCCACTATACACAGATTTTACAATGCATTCAACTATATCTATTCTGGGAGTAGTTCTCAATGGAAAGGAGAATTATCCCAAATGGTCGCTGAAAATCCAACACAATCTCATTTTTAATGAGCTATGCAAAGGAGTGTGTGTTGTAGAAGGAGACAAAGAGCCAGTCGAGCCGACCTCAGACAAGGAGCTCGCCATTTGGGAAAATAAGAACAGCAAAGCCTATGCATTGATTAAAGCATCAGTAAGTGAAGAGGTGAGTCGACACATTTCGCCATTTTCAAATGCATTCGAATCCTTACAAAAGCTGAAGGAACTACATGACTCACACTCTACACTTGAAGTTGTTCAACTCATGATTAAACTCTTCACCCTTGAATTACAAAATAATGATCCTCTTGCTCTTGCATCTGAAGTAAAATCTATAATGCATCATATCAAAGTCACTAATGTTGAATTGGATATTCCTCTGATCGCTTTTCTCAAGGCAATTTATCCTACTTAATCCAATTATCTTGAGTCATTGCAAGCAAATGGAAATCTCAAAGATATTACCTTTGACTCTCTTCTGAAAAAATTTGTTGAAAGAGAGAAATATTTTGGAAAGAAGACAGCCCCTGAATCTTTTGAAGAGGTTGTGTGCCTTGCTCATAAAGAAAAGAATCTTGCCCAAGATTCTTCCAGAGGAAGAGGTGTTCAAAGAGGAAGAGGAAGATATTTCAGAGGCTGGGGGGGGCAGACACTCTCAAGGAGAAAAGTCAAATTTGCACTGCATATGCTGTAAAAGAAATGGATCACATGATGCCTCCACATGCAAGTTACCTTGGGACAAAATTGATCAGAAAAGAAACCAACCCAAAGGTAAAACTAATGACACAGACAAAGATAAAGCACCTAAATCCACTCATTATGTTGTGGCACAATGTAATATTGGAGTAAATGAAGACTTATTTAATGCTTCACTTGCTTCTTTGAAAAATGATTGGTTGCTTGATTAAGGAGAAACTTGCCACATGACTCATAGAAAATATTTTTTTGAAGAATTTACTGAAAATGTTGATGGAGCAGTATACTTTGCAGATCAATCAAAACTCAAGCCATCAAGGCTTGGCACAATCAAGCTTAAATTGCCTAGTCTTCCAAACTTTCTTCTGCATCATGTTCTATATCTCCCATAGCTGAGGAGAAACTTGTTGTCCTTGGTCCACATCCACCAACAAGGTCACTCCATTCATATTTTTGATGGCAAGCTTGACGTGAGAAAAGCATCTGACCACTCACTTGTCATGACAGGGATAGAAGAAGAAAGGCTTCTCAAGCTACAAGGTACCTCTGCTCTTACACAAAATTTCTCATATAATTCTCATTATGAAGAAGGTACACTTCCATCAAGTTTATTATGGCATGCTAGATTTGGACATTTGAACTATGACAGCCTCCGCTTGTTGAAGAAAAATGGTATTGCTGGTTTGCCTACAATTCCTAGGAAATTTAAGTAATGTGATGCTTGCATCCTAGGAAAGCATAGCAAACAATCTTTTCATGATTCACATCCAAAAGCACATAGAAAAATTGAACTCATTCATTCAGATTTATGTGGTCCAATGCCTGTTCCTTCTGCAAATGGAAATAAACATATGATGACATGTATTAATGACTACACCAAAATGTGTTGGGTTTATTTATTGAAGAACAAATCTAATGCTTTTCAAACATTCAAGAACTTTCATAAATGGATTGAAAATGATGCGCAATCTCATATTGGGTCTATTCGCACTGATAATGGAAAAGAATACACATCAAATGAATTTGAAAACTATCTTCGCCAACATGGGATCAAACATCAAACAATTGTGCCTTTAATCCCCAACAGAATGGTGTAGCTGAAAGAATGAATAGGACAATCTTAAATATGGTACG
>APFE031343663.1:938-28885 GCA_000404065.3 Pinus taeda
GGGGTTCTTCTGAATCTACCCTGATTGTCTCTAAACCTAGGCATAAATGAACATGACTTTAACTAAATTTTTGTTGATTTTTCTATTAAACTTCAATCCTTTAAGTACGCCTCCCCGGCAACGGCGCCAAAATGTAGTGTCCTATCTAGGGGGGCTAGATTGGTCTAAATTAATTGTCAACCCAGGGTGCGTTTACTTAGAGGCGTGTGCCTAAAATATATAAGCATAAAGGATCTACTTTAAACCTATGATTCCTAAGTACAGTGCTGAGATTAAATCTATTGTTAAACTATCAATCAAAGCTTTAACTAAGCATCAAACCATATGCTATTAACAACTAAAATGCAATCCATAACGTGCTGTGTATCACTAGATTTAAAGGCTTCGGTCTCCTTACAGAGACACCAACATGAAACCCCTGTTCAATGTCACTCAACAGTCATGAATATTTAATGAAAGCGTGCAAAGGAAAACTCATGAATATCGTCCATATCAGTGTTTTACAAACAACCCTGGGTCGAATCCTTTACGGGATGCAATTCACAATCCAGATGAGGGTTTGTTCAAGCACATGCACAGACATCTAACAACGCATTCATAAACACAACGAAAGCATCAATCAAATCTCTGAACATATAAATCGAATTCAAATACCATTCAAACGCTTGAATGTAAAATGAAATTAAAATCACAATGCAAATACAATGCAAACGTAAATAAAATGTCGGTATACCATGCACGTAGGTCCCGTCCGCGTCTTTGGCACACCGAGATAGTCACACCACGATCACAGTATTAAACAATGCACAGAGATTGTAATGCAATATTATATTAAGAACAAAAGCTCTGTTCTGAAGCAACAATGTATATAAAACGTAACAATCTGCAATATCCAAACGGTAGGTAGATGTAAACGAACATATGTCCCGGTTCAGTCTTTTAATTACATACATTACATCCTTTGAAAAACGGATGTTTATCTATGGGCGGCTGTTGCTGCTTTTGTAAAAACGCAGAGATGTTCCTATCCTACTTACGCATATTAAAAACTAGGAAACAACTTAAAAAATCAAATGGACTAAAACTGAGTGCTGTTGCTGCCTTTGTGCCAACAAGCCAGAGTTGACTAAGCGTTGACCGTGCATATAGGAGGAATGTTTCCACTGCGGGATAGGTGCTTGTCCATGCTTGGACATTCCTCTTTTCGCCCATACCTTTCGCTCTGACCTGACTGTCATGCCACATGTCAAACGATAAGCCATTTACAAGTTGTTGAGACTTCCTGTAGTGATTTAGGCCAAAAATCCTAATTTATTAACACAAAACCCCTAAATCAATTTAAATGCAATTCAACAACAATAAAACTATTAATTAATTAATTTCCAAGGCATTTGAGGAATGAATGATGAGAAAAAGGTAGGAAATGGTCATGTTTTGGGAGGGAAAAAGGGGTCTTAGATTGGTACCAACATGGTCCTTCCAACTCATCTAGTGATTCCCTCTTTGGCCTTTGTTCAATACATTGATGAAACACCAACTTCTTCCTTACAACTAAGGAAACTGGAAATTCTTTAGCTAGAAGAGCAACATGAACAGGCTAAAATAACTCATGCTCATCACCAAGCATTAGTGAAAGCTTCTTTTGATTCAAACATGATATCCAGAAAGGACTTTCAGATTGGAGATCTAGTTTTAGAATGGGACAAGGCTCATGAAGAAAAGGGCAAACATATGAAATTTCAATGAATGTGGCTTGGCCCTTTCCAAATTGCACAAATCATAGGTCCATCTACTTTTATGTTACAGGATTTAACAGGAAAAAGAGAATTTTTACCCGTTAACGGGCAGATCCTCAAAAAATACTTTCCATAGGAGATCATTCATCTATTTTTGTAGATTAGATTTTTCCTTTATTTTGATAATAAAACCAGTTGATAATGGTTACACTTGGAATTCACGAAAAAGACAATTATTTCTCTAAGATTTTGTTTTTCACTTGTATAAATAGACATGATTTAGAAAATTGGTCATTATTATTCAAAGATACAGTCAAAGGCTATAAACCAGAATATGATACTAGTTTCAACCTTGTAAATTTTGATAAAAAGCGAACTTTAGTGGGGATTTGTTTTATATCAATCAAATGAAAGGTATCAATAACAAAACAAAGATTCTCTATAGAAAGCTCTTTCCAAAAACTCTACCATTGTCATCCAGAGCTATTCTTAAGGAAACAATGACTTCCTCCCCACTTAGGAAATTATGAGCTTCAAGGAATAATCCAGCAATACACTTTAAACTTAAAGAATAAGAGGTCTCATCACGAGCCGACTTATCATGATCATAGATATTATAGCTTGCTGACTTTGCCAAAACTGCATACCATAACAGGGCAATGACTCGAGATTGTTGCAATCAAAAGACAAGGGGTCTCATCACGAGCCAGCTTGTTCAACAAGGTTATAGATCAAGTGAATGGCACTGTCATGATTTGGCTACCAAACCAAGGCATTGTTCTTTAAGGATTAAAAGAAAATAAAAGAAATAGGCGTGGATATGGATTTCTCTTTGAAAATCGTATATTTCTCCAAGTAGGATATAGGATCATTGCTAGGTAACAAGTAACCCTATCGAGGCTATAAATGCCTGCTGGTAACAGAGGCTCTACTTATGACAAATGAGCATATTTAAAACTGATTTACAGAGAAGCCTTTATTTTTATCTTTACAAACCAAGTAGGGGCTGATGTAGATACAATTACTAGCTCTAGGAAGTAAATAGCCAAAGTTAACATAGAAGAAACAAACTATCATAGACAGCTAAAAGCACGATGTACTTTATCTTTCTTTAATAAAATTTGATTTTTCTAGAAAAAATTTCTATTTTGGAAGTTTAGAAAATTCAAAAGAAAAGCAAAGATAACTAGTTCTTCCAAGTGAATCGCCAGTTGTTATGACCAGCAACAACCCCCCTTCTTATTTAGTTTTATCACTAATACTAAATAAGTGGGGACCAATTTTTTTTTAAAAATAATTAGCGCTTGTATTTCCTTTTTTCAATAAAACTTACTATCATAAACTTAGGAGAATACCCTAAAAATCTAAAAAGACTTGAGTTTTATGATAAGTTCGAATAAATCCACCTTCAATAAAGAACGTCGCATCGTAAAAAAGGTAATGGATGCCTTCCTATAAGCGGAATCCTAAGACTGCGAAATCGCGATGCGAAATCACGCACTAAAAGATACTCATCGCATCTTATGCCTCAAATATCACTTAAAGCTGAAATGCCTCAAACCGCCAATATGCGATGGTGCATCTCGCAAATCGCATTTTGCAGAAAACGCATTATAATGAATGATTGCCACACGCAACAGAGTAGTGATATTACGATTCTGCGATATTACGATTATGCGATATTGTGATATGCGATATTGCGAAGCAAATCGCAAAATCGCCTTATTGCAGACCTACAGGGCTCGTTGTTCAAAAAAGCTGTTTCCATAAACCGATGTCTAGTTATGCACGTTAAAGTTAATTAATGAGTTAGTTGGCAATCCTTAATGAAGTATGGTTTTGATCTGATTGAAGAGCCATTTCACGTAAGGTGATATATTTTATATGTTTTCCACATTTATAGCTTTCCCGTCACCTTTTTCTTATCATTACTCTTGCCTCATTTGTAAACTGTAGGAGCGAAGAGCAGAGAAGTATACATAGCAGCGTTCAGAATATTATGGGAAAGAAGGGTAAAGCTCCGAGTTCTGAAGACAAAGAAATGATGCCCTTATATACGGACACCACCTGTAACAAAGATGTCGGTATTACTATTTGGGAAGGTATGTACAATCTACTCGAGGATGAAAATCCCAGGGTGATGGAGGTTACAACTACTGCAGGCTCACACAGGTCTTTTGAGGCATCAATTACAGAACTATGATGTTCGTTCTTGCACCAGATAGCAGTAAGGCCCAAAATTCTTCCATACACGGACATGGTCAAGAGGGTACTAGATAATGCTGATATCACATATATAAATTTAAAGCTCAGAACCATGAACTCACAGAGTCGTTATTTTCACAAAATTTAAGCTTTATATCCTCTAACAAAAAGGCGCAAGAGGCAAAAATCACACCAAGGAACCCCAGATTGAGAAACGGAGGCAGTTCGCACATCGCCAGGAAAAACCCCTCGAGATGGAAAGCCTCTAATCACTAAGTCACCTGTAAACCCGAAAATTTGTAGGAAAAAGCGCTAAAGGCGAAAGACAAAACTTGAACTCCAAAACCAGTGGTATTTCTCAGGGATATCCTCAAGTGGTATGTAAATATCAGAGACCACTCTAGGGTACCTATCAAATGTACAACACCTACAGACAAGCTGGATACAGAAGGCTCAAGAGAAAGCAGAGTCCATCAAAAGGTTAACCAAGTTAAATTGGGATTCTTACTGGACATACTTGGTAAAACCACACAGCGAGTGCATGACTCTCAAATGTATCATTGATTCTGCCGAGAAGATGGCGCCAGCACTTGCCGATTCCGTTTTCACAGGACAGCTAAAGTCAGAAGTCGGCCAGCCAACTCTCCTCAAGCAAATGTTGAATGCTTGTGACTACACGGAACAGATACATAGATAGTTAGTTATTAGTTTTAGTTTTAGATTCAATTTAGTTTTAATTTCACTTCATTTTTGCCTGAAATGAGGATGGTTATTTAAACCACATCCTACGTTTTTGTAATAAATTATTTTCAGATTTAGCTAGTAGTATTTAAACCCTTCTCATGCATTTGGAGAAGGGTCCTAAATTTTTTCAAAAACTTGTCCTCAGAACATGCACTTTTGGACCCTTCGAGGAGGTTTTGATGAATGAATGGAACAAGATTTATTGATATCTGCGTTTAATATCTATTACTGATGTTGCACTTTTGTACTCTTACTGGATGTTGGATTAAGAAAAGATAGATCATTATTGCTGAAGCTCATGAGTAGAATTAGTTACAAATGGTACTTCTATCTCTTAACTATTTCTGTGTATGTGTTAAGGTGATATTCATGTTGAGTTATTTATATATGAATGCTTGAATGTTTGAGTTATCACTTGGCACTTTTGTACGGTGATATCTATTTATTTATGCTTAATATGTGAGTAACTTATTATGCGATATGTTTTCCACAATCATTTCATCTAACTTTTTATACGAAATGGTTTATCTTTATTGAATTCTTTTCTCATAGCAATTGAATGATCTTTATTACCAATTGTCATTTGAAATCATTTTAGATCGCATAACTGAAAGATTAAATCCCGGGTTAGTTTTGAATTAGATATTTCTGTTAATTAGAATACGATTACATTAGATTTAGAATAAAAGCATTTTACTTAGGAATTATTAGAAAGGAAATATCAATTCTCAACACACACACACACATAAATTGAGAAACTGGTCCCATATCCCTAGATGGACCCACTATACCAAATGGAAAAAGAGCTGCTAACCAAGGTCTGGACCGGGTGGGTATGCCCCTTGTTGTAGACCCGATTTTTGGGGCTTCAACAGAACCCCTTTTGTTTCTTGCGAAAAGGTTTCCGGTAGCCCTAACTACGTCATTTTTAAGATCTGGAGGTATACAATTTTTATTTGCAGTTTTAATTATTCATCTCTCTGTTTATTTCGGTTTATTTACCTCTCTATTTTTTATTACGGGATCTATACCTTTCATTTCTGCGTATGCTCTTTGCCCTGCGACTCTGTGTAATTGGGCAAATTAGAAACAAAAAGGAAAGATTTTTCTCATGTGTATGCTTTTTTCCGCAACACGTTAGTGTGATATCATAAAATCAGAAGCATTGAGGAAAATATTTACTTTCCGGTGAAAGCTAACTTCAAGCCGTAAGGTTTGGTTTTTTTGTATGTCCGTGTTGGGTTTTGTGGTTTTTTGTTTTGTAGGCAAAAATAGAATTCTCAATTAAGCACGCACCCCAAAGCTTTAGTGACAAAAAAATAACCATCATCTTTTCCAAAAATTACTAACCTTTTAAACTAGCTCATTTGGTCCAAAGTTACTTTATGAGAATAGAGGTCTTGAGTTCAAGTCCTTTTTTGTTGAGTTATTTTTTCAAAAAGCACATGTAACTTATGTTTTAAAGTTACTTGTGAGCTACTTATAATTCTAAAGTCTCTTTATCTTTTATTTAAGTTACAATTTAGTGGGTAGCACATTAAGTACCATTGTAAAATTGACTCCACTTATTTATAAAAGTGAGTCGCATAATTTTTTTTAAAGTGAGCTAATTAGATTAAGTTTGGAAAAGGGAGGGATTTTATTTTATTTTATTTTAAATACAACATTATCATTCACTTCCGCACATTCACGCACTTCGTGAGCATCTTCAACAACTTTTTTCAAAAAGCCATAACTTCTTCATCCGAAAGACGTTTTCAGAGCTGTTATTTTAATCGGTCTAGTTTTTCAATATCTTTCCATTGGAATGCTTAGTTTCAGCATCTACAACTTCAGTTTCTATTAAAATGGAAAGTCCATGCCAAGTTATTCTTGACAGCAACAACTACTTCCAATGGTGGTCTTACGTTGTGGATTTACTTAGAAGTAAAGGTCTTTATAGAATAGCCTCAGATCTAGAAACTAAACCTAAAGATGAAGATAAATAGGCAAGATCAAGCACGTGGGTTGATATGGATGTCTATTTCTCCAGTGCTTAGATTCCATATCGCAGAACTTGATACCCCTAATTAAGCAATGAAACAACTCACTAAAGTTTTTGGAATTAAAAATGAAATTAGAGCCCATCAACTTGAAAATGAGTTGCTTATGTTGGAACCCAATAATTTTTCTTCCATTGAAGATTTTTTGTCCAAGTTCAAGACCCTTAGACTTCTCTTGGAAGGTGTTAAGGTTAAGAAAGAAGATGGTAGCCTTATCTATTCCATTCTTATTAAGTTGGGACCAACCTACTCTGTGTTTGTTTCCACCTTCCATTCTACTAGAGAAGACTTTATTTCTCAAGGACAAGACTACAAGTCCCCCTCTTTTGATGCCTTCTGTGATTATTTAATAAGAGAACAATAAAAACTCTTACATTTTGGTCTTCTTAATCTTTGAAACTCTTCTAAGAAAGCCTTAGCCACCCAGCAACAACCAAATTCAAAGAATCCTAAGAAGCAGTATCCTAAAAAGAATGGTCCTAAACCAAATAAGGGTCCTAAGCAATTTCAGTCTCAAAATGAAAAATCAATTCAACAAAATGATAAGGCAAATAAAAACAAAGGGAAGAAGACTGATAGACATTGTAACTTTTGTAATCGAGATGGCCACTTAGAATCTAAATGCTTTAAGAAGATGGAAGCCTTGGAAGCAACAATGAAGAAACATAACATCCATTTGGAGCACTCTTTCAATTTCAACTTCATCTTCAGGAATGGCACTTTCTACATGTCGTTGTCAATCATCTCAGTCTGGTTATGCATTAAATGTATCTTCTTCTTCTCATTCTCATGAGTGGCTCATTGATTCTGGAGCTTCTTATCACATGGCCAAAAACAAAGCCATGTTTTCTTCTTTAAATGATTGTAACACCAAAAATATATATGTTGGTGATGATAGATCTCTTAGTGTTGTAGGGACTAGAACTATTCATCTAGACAATGGCCAATTTAATGATGTATTATGTGTTCCATCCTTATCCTGCAACCTTCTATCTGTATATCAGATAACTCATTCAGGTGAAGGTAAAATCATTGAATTTTCACCTCATGATGTTGTAATTAAGGACCTAAGAGATCCTAGACAGATTTTAGTTACTCGCATTGCTGATGATTCTACAAGGTTGTATAAATTTAACAACTTTGGGTCATCAACTCTTCCCTCGGTATTTGTTGCTCATAATGAAGAAGTGAGCAAACTTTGGCATGAGTGATTTGATTACATAAACTTTCAAAATATATGTAAAGAAAATATGGTGACAAGTCTTCCTATGGTATCTTGCAGAGATGGTGTTTATTCCGGATGTGTACTTACAAAACATCATCGGGATAGTTTTGAAAAACGTGCCTCTTGGCACACCTCAACCCCTTTATAGCTTGTGCATAGTGATTTATGTGGTCCACTTTTAGTTGTTTCATTCTCTGGCTACAAGTATTTCTTAACTTTCAATGATGATTTCTCTAGACACACTTGGGTATACTTCTTAAAACTCAAGACTGAAGTATTTAACATGTTCTTGGGCTATAAGGCCTTTGTTGAGAAACAATCCGGACATCGAATTCTTAAGCTAAGCTCTGATAATGACAGAGAATATGATAACAACAAATTTATCAACTTTTTCACTTAGCATGGAATTCAAATGCAACATATTGTTCCTATACTCCACAACAAAATGGTGTAGCTAAAAGGAAGAGTCACACCTTAAAGGAAATGGCTAATTTTATGCTTCAAACTAAAGGACTTAGTCTTAATTTTTGGGCAGAAGCAATTAACTATGCAAATTACATAGTAAATCGCACTCCTACTAAGGTTTTAAATAATATCACTTCAGAAGAAGCATGGAGCTCAATTAAACCAGATGCAAGTCACTTTTGTGTTTTTGGAAGTGAAGCATGGGCCCATATTCTAGATGAGAAACAGAAAGCTTTAGAACCTAAGAGTGAAAAATGTATTTTTGTTGGATATTCTGAAGATGTCAAAGGAAATAGACTTATTCCACTTAAGTCCAAAAATGTTATCATTGGAAGAGATGTAAAGTTCGTTGAAAATATATCAGCCTATGAGCCTAGTTCAGTGGATGTGCCACCTCTCTCTATCCCTTCTACTTTTGAAAATATTTCTTCTTCAGACGATGACAACGAGGATGACAATCCTCCCCTACCTTCTCAAGATCCTCCTTTAGCTCCTCAGCTTCCAAAATGGGTCCGTTCTACTCGGGGTGCAGCAGGTGCTCTTGTAAGTGATCCTATAGATCAACGACATACACGTTCTCAATTCGATAGAGCCTCTTCTTTATTAGCTCAAGCTTCAGCGAAATATGATCCTGACACCTTTGCAAAAGCTTCAGGCCATCAAGATTGGGATGCAGCTATGAATGAAGAATATTGTTCATTATTGGCGAATGATACATGAGATATTCTTCCTCTTCCAAAGGGACAAAAACTTGTTAGATGCAAATGGGTTTTCCAAACCAACTTTGGACCAGATGGAAAAGTTGATAGACATAAAGCTTGTCTTGTTGCTAAGGGTTTCTCACAAGTTGAAGGCATTGACTATACTGAAACCTTCTCCCGTGTTGCCAAAATGAACTCTATCTGTCTTGTTCTTTCCCTTCCTGCCTCTTTCAAATGGGAAGTCCATCAGATGGATGTTAAATCTGCCTTCTTGCATGGGGACTTGCATGAAGAAATCTATATGGAACAACCTCCTGGCTTTATACAAACAGACTCCAGCCTTGTATGTCGGCTTAAGAAATCCCTTTATGGTCTCAAGCAAGCCCCTCGGGCTTGGTATGCCAAAATGGATAGCTTTCTTTTAGATACTAGCTTTTCTAGGTGTTATTCTGACAATATTGTCTACACCAAGAAAGTGGCTAAGTCTCTTATCATTCTTGTTCTTTACGTTGGTGATCCCAAACTTATAAACCATGTGAAGTCCATCCTTAAAAAGAAGTTTGAAATGACAGACTTAGGACACTTGCATTATTTTCTTAGTCTTCAAGTCTTGCAATCCAAGGAAGGTATTTCCCTTTCCAAGTCCAAGTATACCTGTGATATTCTACGCCACTTTCACAAGGAAGACTGTAAGCCAGCCCCTTCTCCCTTTCAATCTGGAGTCAAACTTTCAGTCACTTGTACTTCCCCTGACGCTGATGCTACCTTATACCATAAACTTGTAGGAAAAGTTTTGTATTTGACCCATACCCATCCTGACCTTTCCTTTGTTGTTGGCCTTATTGCTTGGTTTATGAAAAACCTACATGAAAGTCACTAGCTAAAATAATACTTTGTTATGTTTGAGGTACAATTCAATTTGGGATTCATTACAATGTAGAAGCATCTCCTCTATTGGTTGGTTTCATTAATTTCGATTAGGCTGGTGACCCTGATGATCAAAAGTCTACAACGGGTTATGTGTTCACTATTGGTTCTAGACCTATTACATGGGCTTGTAAAAAACAAAGTGTCATTTCTCTTTCTCCAGCAGAAGTAGACTATCGTGGCGCTGTAGAAGCTAGTAAGGAAGCCCCGTGGCTTCGTGAGATCCTGTCAGAGTTTGGCTTTCAACAACAACATCTCACTACACTTTGGTGTGATAATCAAAGTGCCATTCAACTATGGAAAGATATAGTCCAACATCAGTGCAACAAACACATTGAACTACACATGCACTTCATCGGAAAGCTCATTCATGACCATGTTCTTGAAGTGAAATATTGTTCAACCAATGATCAAGCTGCAGACATCTTTACAAAGGCTCTCAGAGAGACGAAGTTTACTAAACTTCGATTTATGGTTGGAGTTCAAGAAGTTGTCACTAAGGGGAGACAGGCTCTAATGCCTCCTTCCTTCTCCTATTGTGTCATATTTGTACATCCTTCAATCCGATCCCAAGCTGTTCTTAAGGGGGGATGTTAGGATATTCCAACACATAGGAAATAGTTAAGTATGACTTGGTCTAGTGTAGAGTTAGGTAAAGTGTGTTTCTTTACTATGTACTTTTATAACTTACAATTCGATGGTCACGATATGTTCTAGACATGAAGTGATTTGACAGTTCATTCTCTCCTTTGTATTACTGACACTTGATCCATGGCTTAACACCTGATTGGTCCATGATCTCTATTTAAAGAGCATGGAGGGGCATTTGTAAGGTGACTGTTCATGAGAGAAGATTATGTAAATTTTCTTTCTTTTATTAATAAATTATCTGAAGTGGTCGCGTTGGCTCAGGCCATGGACTATTTCCCTCTTTCAGGGTTTTAACCACGTTAAGGATACTGGTGTATTGATTTGTGATGTATTTGTGAGCAGTGTCCATTGGTGTTCTATTTGAGGAACTTACCCTGTAAATTCCTACGTATAAACAATGAAAAAGAAGTGAATTTCATTTTCAATGTCGATCACAAATACTATATACTTAAACACAAAGCCCAAAAAGAAGAAGAAGAAAAATCTTTATTAATTTACATGAAGATTATTTTTGAATGTGAATTCAAATTTGTATCATTTTTTCACTTTTAACTATAGATATATAACTTTAAGTATTTCAACACATGATGTTGTATTTTTATTAGTAAATAAGAAAATTTTGTTATGAAAATATTAATGTCACGTGTCCCATCTTAAGAGAAATTACTACATAACAAAAATGGAAATGGAATGGAATGATGAGTTTTAGTATTAGGTGTGATTTTTAAATTTTAAATTATATATAATATTATATATATATATATTATATATTTTTCGTTGTTTTCATAATAGTACCTAATGAGACTTGGATTCCCAAAGAGTGATGATAATCTAATCCTCTACTTTAAGGTTGTGAAGAATGCGCCTATGATTTTATTGCTATGTGTTGATGATTTATTTCTAAAATGTGTTAAGCTTCTCATTATTCAGTGTAAGAGGCAATTGGCCTCCGAGTTTGACATGAAGGATCTTGATTTGATGTATTATTATTTGGGTGTAGAAGTATGACATAAGCCTAGTGAGATTTTCCTTGGTCAACGAAAGTATGCTATTAAGATCCTTTAAAATTTTGGCATGATGGATTATAAATCCATGGCAACTCCCATGGTGACTAATTTGAAGAAGTTGAGAGACTATGCATTTGATTTGGTAGATCCATCCATGTATTGATAGTTGATTGGTTTGTTGATGTATTCGGTTAATACCAAGTTGGGCATTTTCTTTGTAGTAAACACATTAAGCAAGTTCCAGGTGGAAATGAGACATGAACATTGGATTGCAGTAAAGCAAATATTGAGATATCTATGTGATACTGTGAATTATGGTTTGAGATATGTCTCAAACAATGATGTACAATTACAGGGATACACAAATTCTGACTGGGTAGGGAGTGCAGATGACAAGAAGAGTAATTCAGGAGGACGCTTCAATTTGGGCTTTGCCATGATCTCTTAGATGAGTAGGAAGCATAGATCTATTGCACTCAACACATTAGAAGCAGAGTATATCACATCCAATGAATCTTGTAATGAAGTAGTGTGGTTTTGGAAGTTGTTTACATGATTGTTTGACCAGGAACTAGAACTAATCGTGATATATTGTGACAATCAAAGTTATGTGAAGCTTTCAGAGAACCCCGTGTTCCATTACAAGTCAAAGCATATCCAAATCAAATATCACTACATCCATCACATGGTGCATAAGAGAGCAGTAAGGCTCTAATACATCTCTAATGATGAGCAAACAATTGATATTTTGATGAAGCCTCTGTCCAAAGCGAAGTTCATATACTTTAGGCACACTCTTGGGCTTGTGGAGATTTCCCCTATTGTTGATGGCAGCATGGAAAATCATTCTCCCTGTGTCAAAGATGTTGACCAGTTGGGGAGAATGGTTCAACATAGGATAATTGTTTTCCTTGTGTTGAAGATGTTGACCAATTGGGTAGAATGGTTCTAGAGGCCCAATATCACTCAGTTGAGTGTGCGCCTTTCAAAATCAATATCACTCTCTCTAGATATGATGAGGAACTTATTTATAATGGGGTCTAGATTCTCATGTAGAGTGTTTCCTTTGGAGTTTCACCATGAGTCAAAGTGTTTGACCAATATGGTCAGTGTTGAATTTGTAACTATGGTCGGTCTTCATAATGTACGTTTTGTCTCTTGATGTAATTATATTTATCATTGTAAAGCATATTTAAATTCTTGAGTCAAAGGAAAATTTATTTTTAGTAAAATTCCCATAGCGACTTTTAAAAGATGTAAATTTGAATTTTTGAAATGTAATTTTTGGCTCGAAAAGTGACAAGTCGACTTCCCTCCAAGTCAAGTCGGCCCTAGCCAAGAGACATTTCCATTCACCCTAGACGAACTACTATATAAAGGCAGCTCAACCTCCTCATTTGGGCAATTCACATCTCTCACTCAAGACAGTTTTTGGGCAAAGGCAATGAAGGACAAAATCTTTTGTCTCTCTCTCTCTCTCTAGTATCTCACACATGTGGTCTACTCTCTCTCTCTCTCTCTCTATGATTCACATATTAATGATGCAATTGTTATAGGAGGGCCATTTTTTTTGGTACTAGGTTTTTATTGAGGGCCAAAATTTTGGGTTACTAGACAGTTGTTGGGAGGCCGAGATTTTTGGATCAGATAGGTAAAACAAAGTGCATGATCAGTTTGGGTGGTTTGACTTGGAGGAGAAGACCAGGTTTGACCATAGGTCTAGGTGTGTATCTTATTGAACATGAGGAATTTATCTATTGAAAAGGTTGTTGGGTTTTCCCCTTAGTGGGCTTGCCTAGGGTAAATCTTGTCTCTCTTTTGTGCATTGTGATCTTTATTGTTTTATTGTTCTTTATTGTTGAATTTCTGAAGTAGAATTGCTTAATGATATATATTGGATAAGATAAAAGAAGATCTACATCAAAAATAATTATTAGAATTCTAGAAATATTGTGTTAACCTTAATTACACTAGAAAATCAACAGTGAGGAGTGTTGAAGAAGATTATGGGTTAGTGGCACTGACTAGAGTTATGATCACTAGTTGATGCTAAATGTTATGCCATGTGTTAGAAGTACTGACCATGATTATGGGTCATAGGTATTGAAAATTTATGGCTGATGATTTACCTTATGTCCAAGTTGTTGAATAGGTGGATGATGATGTCGATAATGATGATAATTTGTTATAACCTTTCCATAAAGAAAATTGTCAACTTGAGAACATCTAAGACAATCATTATGAATACCTCCCTAGTTAAGAGGGAGTGTTGAATTTTGTAACTATGGTCGATCTTCATAATGTATATTTTGGCCCTTTATGTGTTTATATTAATTATTGTAAAGCATGTTCTTCATGCTACAGTCAAAAGGACAATTTTTTTTTTGAGTCATGTCCTTATGGACTTTTAAAAGAGAAAATTATGAATTTTTGAAATTGATCTTTTTGCTTCAAAACAAATCAAGTCATCCTCCTTCCAAGTCAAGTTAGCGTAGGCAGAAGACACACCCATTCGACCCAACATATCACCATATAAATATACTTTGAACTCCTCCACAAGGTGATGCAGCCCAGGTACCCCGACTGCCAATAACCTCAGGCTACTCCATATATAGCTCTAAATTTACATCCAATTCGATAATAGTTCATGAAGCATTTAACATATGCATTCAATATAAAAATATGAATTTATTATGATGATCAACTTAGAAACTACAAATTGGTGCAATGGGTAGGCCAAAAGGAGATGTAGATACCAAGAAGCAATCCATAAAATTTATTTTGTGCAGTTGCTACAAAATAATTTCACAACATTAAAAAAACCTGTAGGTGCTATAAAATGATTTTGTAACCCTCTTTAAAAAGACTGTATTGTGAAATTTTGGAAGGTGAAACTACTCGAATCTCTACATAATTGACTTTTCATGGTCTTGACTCGATTCCCAACTCAGGGAATGATCCCACTTGACTCTCCTCCTCAAGGTTTACACACTAGCTCAAATTTCACAGTCAGATATTCAGTCTAAAGGACATGGCAATGTTCGACACATGTGTACTCTATTTTAGCGCTCAAATCCCTCTAACTACCTCAATTTATCACTCCTGAACACCGTAGCACATTCCTCAATGGGTTGTGAGACCCTTTCTACAAGTATACAAAAATTATATGAACCAATCATAAGGACGAAGGCTTCAATACTCAGATTCTTGGTGTAATTCGATTGAACAAGTGTAGACTTTGAAGATAAACAACAAACAAGAGTAAAAGTTACAAATTGGCAACAATTTATAAACAAAAATCAATTTGCTTCGACGTTGGAATTCAATTCAATTCAAAACAACATCAACTTACAACCCCATTTCCCATTCAATGGTTCCATTCACATAGAAAAAACACTTCCATGTTCACACAAAAGGAAAGTACAACGCCTTGCAACCTATAGGACTACAATTTCATAGATAACAATGACACCTCCCTTCTCCTCCTTCTCTCCCTCATCCAGGCATTCGTTCTCTTTAAAAAGAAATCTAACATGGGAAAATCAAGAGTCACAAGGGATGAATCATTTCATCCTTTCTACAAACAAAGAAAACTAAAAGCCATATTTACAACAGAAAATATCTCCTCTACTTATTAAAAAAATAAAACTCCTCCTAAATTAAATATTTACAATTTCTTAACAAAGATACCCCACCCCCTCCACCCCCCCGAGCATTTCCATGTGACCATCCCATCGCATTAGCAAGCTTTTTTCCAGTCTTCATCAAATTTTGTGCTCCATCTATGCACCTGCATCAAGATTCCCAAGAAATAAAAGATTGTGAGCTCCTGTTGAGAAGTTCTTCGAAAAAATAATCTACTTTTTGTAGAGCTTCAAGATTCATCCAAGTATAATCTTGAACTGGATGACCTTTCCACTTCACCAAATATTCAAGATATTATTTCCCTCTAGTCTTCTTTGTAACCTTTATGTCCAAAATCATTTTCAGCTTCCAATGTTTTTGCCAATGAGTATACTGCTAAGTCATATTGGATTCCATATCTTATACTGGTTCTTGCCATTTGTTTTACTATCTTGTTGTTTCCTTACTGTTTTGTATACCCTTCCCGGATCCAAAATCTTCATTTGATGTTTTATCATCTTACCTAAAAACTCATTTTCAATTGGCTGTATTTTATTTTCACTTCCTTGTTTGATCTCATCATCAACTTTAATATATAAATGTGTCCTGTTGTCCATATCTTGTCTCATTTCTACATAAAATATTTGTATAGCTCTTTTTATTGCTTTATGATATTCGTGCTTGAGAATTTTTGCTCCATCATAGGCTTAATGGTTCTCATATCTCTAAGAATAATCTATAAAAACAAGTTCTTGTTCCTCCACCATTACATCAACTAAGTCTTGATGTGGAACAATCATAGAAATCCTTCCTGCACGCCATCCGTTATCAATCTGCAAAATATAGAACTGTTAAATTTTTCCAATACATTGCTAAAAAAATTCCTCAGAATCATAGGTTGTCTCTTCATACAACCAACTTCTTACTTTCATTTTGTCAATTTCATCTAATTCAGTCCTTGGTTGAAGTTTGTTGTCTTTAGGTTGTTGCATACCTTCTCTTGTCACAAAATTTAAACAATATTCATTTAATTATGATTTATTTATTTTCTTTACAACATGTTGGTTGTACCTTGTAGTTTCATCTTCATTATCATGCAAGACAATATTCTCCTTTTCCAATTTTGATTTTGCATTCTGAATATGCAATCCTTGGTTCGTTATCCTCTCTTCCAAGAATTCCAACTCCCATATAATATAAATAATAATAATAATAATAATAATAATAATCTTGAATTGTATTTATAACCTCTATGCAATATCCATCACATGGATCTTCTGCCAACCATTCCTCCAAAAACTATACCTCTTCATTTGTGCTTGCTTTCCCTCATGTAAAATTATCATTTACAATTTCACAATTGAAATCTCTTTAAACATGTCTTCATGAGGTATTTCCTCATCCTTAGTTCTTATATAATTACTATGACACAATGTTGTCCCTTCATCTTCTATATTTGTAAAATTGTTAGCAAATGATGTTGTTTCACTTTCATTTAAAATAGAAATTAAACTTTGTTTCCCTATGGCTTCTTTGTAATTTTCATATATATAATAGTTATTATTTTTAAAATCACAAAATTCTAGAATTTTTGCAGCTATCAACATCATCATATACTCCTCCATGTCTTCAATAATATCTCCATTTTGGTCCTCTCTTGAAGATTCATTTGTCATTATAGGTTTCCTGTAATTCTGGTCATTGTAACAAGTGTTATTATCTCCATCTTTACTTCTTGTGTCAACTTCCCTATGAAATTCAAAATCACTAAAAAGATGTTCAAGTTACTCCTCAATCTCAACCATTTCTTCAAAAAGTTTCAATTCCTCATCAAAATGTATAATTTACATTTTCAAATTGTTGATCTTCACCTACAAACACACACAAATAGTTAGATTTAAAAACATGAGACTTTTTACTTGATGTCTTAGCTATTACATCTTCTTGTTGATCTAAACTACTCTAATAGTTCATCAAGCTGTCAATGAACTCCTCTTCAGTTTCTCTGATTTCCTCTTCATCAAAGAACAATCTTGTTCAAATTTACATATAAAAACATCCATTTCACACTCAGTTGCTCTGAGTTCTTCTTCCAATTTGACATACTTCTTTTGTCTCTGCTTCCTTTGTAAGGAATGCCATCTCACCTTCTTCTTGCTCATTATCCCACCATAGCTTTGATCACCTTGAATTTCTTGTAGCAATTATTTCACATGATTGAGTTTCACTTTTAACCCAACCATCTCCTTCTCAAATTCTTCATCACTCATTCCTTTGAGTCCAACTTCTTTGGCACTTCTCTTCTTCTGCTTGTGACTTTTCTCTGAAACCTTGCTATGAATAATAACAATTATCTTCATCTCTTCCTCCCATGAACTCCCTTTGTCCTCTGGTGAGATGCAACAAGCCCTTCGTTTCTATGTAACAAGTTTTATACTCATCAGCCATACCATGTCATATTCTTGTTATCTTCTCTTCTCTAGGTTCTATGCAGTAGAACCTCTTCTTGAGCACTCTTGCTCCTCAGCTTTCAAAGTTGTTGGTTACTGCATCTTCAACTACTCACTCTTCTTAGTTTTCAACAAATTTATTTTGTTGTTGGGTTCTATCAGTATTTCTTCATCTAAGATCTTTTCCTGCTCCTTCTCCTTGACATATCTTGCTATGGTAGTTGCTACCAATTCAATCCTGCAAGCACAATTATTTTAATGACCAATTTAGCATAAACATCATATTCAATTTTATAAGATATATATCAATATCTCATCTTCCACAATATTTCTTGGATCTACTTGCTGAACTAATTCTTTTCCAACCAATACACTCATTTTTCCTCAAGAGCATATCAACTCTTCACTACCCTGCAATCATCTCGCTTATTTCCTAAGAATTCAACTTGTCCCCCTCTTGTTATAAGGATCTTCTTCTCTTCAACCTGCAAATTTTAATTATCTATTCAAACCAATGAATACAATAAAAAATGTTCACCAATCAAATTTCGTTAAACCCGATACTTTGAAAGTTTTCAAGTTCCAAATCCCCACTGTTAGTTCCGAAGTTTCATCCTTCATTTGTCTTCCAAAGCTATTTCCACTTTCCACACATTTTTTTTTTAAAGTCCATTTCCTCTTGAACAAAACACTCTGTTATGTTTTGTCCCGTTTGTCCAAGTCTGGTTCTAATAACCTGCATAACCTTACATCAAAATACATCAAAGTATCCTCTCAATTGTGCCATTCTTATTCCAAAGGATGTCGTCAAACTAATCCTCAACCTGCCAATTTAAATTCTATTCAAGGGATTTGTTTGATCACATTTTGATTCAAATACTTTCACAACATCCCAATACAAAGGCCTTCATACACAATCAACTATTAAACTTTAATTCCAATCTTCTTAGTGGACACTTCATGCATTTCAACTAAGCTTTAATCAAACTTTGAGATCAACTAGGTTCTGATATATTTTACTCTTCAAATATGCTTAATAGCAATCTAGGTTTTCAATGTTTGCACTACAATTTTATGGTAGACACCATACAATTCCTTTGACAACTCCTCCTTAAATAAAATCTATTTCACCACACAAGTTCTTTCCTAAATTTGTTTTTGTACTAGCTCCCTTCTCCAATTTAGAATGCAAGGTTATATTTGACTATCCTTCAATCAATTACACCAATATGTCTAGATTTTAATACAAATTCATTCAACCTTTACATTAATGACTTTCAACACCATGACAAGTCACTTCTTTCAATTGATGTTGCTCTAAAGATGATCTGAGGTTGTCATTGATGTCAACCCAAGGAGCACCAAAGATGACCCTAAACTTCCATGGCACATTGGGCATCATCATTAATGGTTTCTCATCTCATAACCATTATAAGAATACTCTACTCAAAAATATATTTCTATTGGTATATAGCTCTCCTCGAAAATTCCTCACGGTTTGTAAGTTATTCAAGATTGAAGTTAGTAACCCCAATTAATGGGCTAAAACCCCATGGGGTTGTGGCATGGAATTTATCATTGATTTTGGTCAATGAATAGTCAATAATTAATATTTTTTTAAGCTCCTAAAATCCCTCCAACATTCACTATAGAAGCCCCTCTCAACTCTATAAAAAGAAATCTCATATATCCTCAAAAGTTGTGATCGTGGATTTTTTGCTGTAACTTTATTTTTGCAAAGTCTTAGATGCTGAAATTAAAACCCATTTGAGCTAAAGTCCTGATGAACCTCGTGACCAAATTTCAGATCTTGATTCGCTAAATTTTCAGAGATATGATCTATGGATGTTAGGGTTTTTGCAGGCTCCTGAATTTCATAGCAAAGAGGTGACGTTGGGAAAATTGGCATAACTCTCTCTCTGAAAAATGGATTGGAATTATATAATAAGTGGTGGATAGTGCACAGGTTTTAGTTTTATGTGTATCAATTTCAGATCCAAAGGAGGAAATAGTGACACGTGGCATGCCGTACAAGTTCGCTCTACGCAACTAGTCCATAATTAGCTCATTGTGAGAGATTGGGCATAACTTTGCCTTGAAGAATCCAAATCGGGTCAGACCCGCGGCATTGGAAAGAAGACTTAGAGGGCTAATATAGGACCGAAGATCACATATTGGGGATCTTAAATCACAGAGATACATTAGATTCAATATCGTGCTCCTAGAAGGCAAGAAAGAAACTAAATCAAGTGCTATCAAGGGGTGCAAAGGACCAGACTTTCTAGGGTAGCAAAGAGAAAGCTGCAACAAAATGATGCAGCAAAGGTAATCTCCAGGTAAGTATCTTTTGTATATGCTTGTTCATCTTGTAATTTCATTAGGTTCTTTGTATTCTAATTTGTTGTTTTTGTTTAACATTGACCTATAATCTAATGTTTTGAAGAGTGAGAAAGGATAGCATGACAAGAGCAACAATCAAGGTGCAAAACAACAGCAAGAAGTTCACCACATGAAGTATTCAAGTGGGCAACACTGAATACAGTCATTGTAAAAGTATCATTGTAGAGAGTCATTGTAAAAGCATCATTGTAAAATTTGTACAAGTGTCTATCTTCCAAGAGTTGAAGAGGTAGTGCCAGGAGGTCTAGGATCATCATGAGGTGGTTATGTCATAGTTGGGGTTATGGTCTAGTGTGTCTCCTTCTTCTACATCATTCTATATCATTGTTGTTGTCACCCCAAGAAACTCTCCTAGGTTGTATCTCAGAGATGCTCAGGAACATTACAAACTCAACTTAATGTTGGAAATGGATGAATGGAAGGAATGATGCTTGTTTAAGCCAGATAACCACTCCTACTTTGCTTGACTCCAGACATGTGTGAACACCCCCAGACTACAAGGATTTAGACCACCAACTACTCACAGTTAAAGGATTGGGTGAATATGGAGAATACTGACCACACCAGCAGATGCACAAGACCCTTTGATGGCCGGCTGCAACCAGTAAAGAGGTCTGTAAATCTAATTCCCTAATGCACATACAAGATGATAGTTCTCTAGCATTAAGTGAAAGGAAACCTGAATAACACATTCACTGATACATACAAGATTTTAATACTGAGGTAGGATGATAGCTTCTCTAATGCTAAACATCAAGAGTTCAAGAAAACTGCATAACAGGCACAACCTAGAACAGAATAGGAATGGAAAGTGAGCAATTAACAATAAAAGAAGCTTGTATTAGCTGGAAATGAATACGAGACGCTATAAGTTTCAAAGCAGTTACAGTCTCCAGAAGTTGAACCTTACATCAAAACAACAACCATCAACCCTGATTACATCTGTTTTTTGGGTATATATAGAGTTTTTCATTACAAAGGCACTCAGCCATTCTAAGTATGGAGGGGTCATAATTGACCACCAACCGCTTTAACTGCCTGATGGAGTCTCTGGTGTGATTTTCCTGCTTCAGTGAACAAATCCAATCTTCTCAGGTGCTCTGTTGTTCTTCTCGGGTAGGTGGAGTGTTGTATGGAAGAAGTTCCATAACTGTTAAATGCATTGTTCTACTCGAGGCTTGTCCTTTTCCTTCTCGGCCATATTGTTTTTTTAATGTGGTTGTTGAGGAGGAAATGCACCAAGTATAGGTAGATGGTTATCTTTGTCCTTCGGGTGCATGGCATGATCAGGGCAAGAGGAGTGCATGGCGGATGTATGTGCAGGATGGAGGGAGGAGATCAAATGGATGGATGGTGGAGATCACTCGGCGGAAGGTATCGGGAGGAAAAGGGGCAAGACGGTTGTGAGCCATTGCATCTCGGGTGGATAGATCCAACGGTCATCGGGCGAAGGAGGAGCGCGGGCTTTAGCGGGCGGGAACAACGGTTTCGGCAGCGGGCGGTATTGATTGCACCGCTTTTGGGGGGTGAGCGGTAAAGGTACAAGGGCTCGCAATCATAATCATCGTGCAAGCATGGCAGACGGGGAGGGACAAAAATCACTTTGATCGCGAGTTAACACGCAGGCGGTTTGCGGGTATGGGAGGAGGGAAAACTATGGGATCGCGCAGTAGATGATTGGTCGGTAGGGGTTTAATTGCACATGTTTTCGTCGGATGTGACGGGGAAAGGGCTTGTGAAAGCGCGCGGTCATGTGATCATGATTGTATGTTGGTTTAAACTCCGCGCCCGGGGACCTGAGGGAATATGGGTTTATACAGGGTTTCAGAGGTAAAACGAAGATCGTAGAGGTATAAGAGTATAAGCGGAGTGAAGGGGAATGAGAAGGATGACTGATGCGAGCCCCCTTTAAGCACAAACAACACAACCAGACCTGTATTTGACCCTCAAATGTTGAAGTATGTAGCAGAGCTAACATTGGCTCCTTCTGGGGATGAGATCCTCATTGTGAGGTCTCAAGAACTTGCAGATCAATGCCTTTCCTGTGAAAAACAAATTAGCAAAATTTCCTAGTGTTCCATTGGGCATGGAGTCTAACTGAGCTTACACTAAAACTAATAAAACAACATATTTACAATTTTAAGGCCAAAGACCTTAAACAACATAAATTTTTAGAAAATGCCCATTAACTGGGCCATCAAAAACTGCTTCTCCTCCCATACTTTTCAGCATGAAGGTATTGTTCCCTTGGATCTAAGAAATGATAAAAGGCCCTGTCCAGAAAGCATCAAACTTCCCATGGTTACCTTTATTTTCTTTTAGTGCATCCCACTTCAGAACCAAATCTCCAACAGGAAAATTGTTTGATTTTGTCCTCCTGTCAAAAGCATCCTTGATCTTCTTTTGATGTGCTACAGACCTTTCAACCAACTGTTCTCTGATTTGATGTATCTCTGCTAAATCAATGATCCTTTTTGCCATATCTTCTTCCTCATTCTACTCTTCTTGTAGGAACTTTGCCATGGGGAGGGTTAACTGAATTGGGAACACAACCTTAGTGCCATATACTAGCTTGAATGGAGAATTCCCTATGGATCTCTTAGTGGTCACTCTGTCAGCCTACAATGCATATCTGAGCTTAGAATCCCAGTTCTTCTTGTTGTCATCTAACAGCTTTTTAATTATCCTTATCAAACTCTTGTTGGAAGATTCTGCTAGACCATTGCCTTGAGGGTAGTATGAGGTGGAATGAACCAGTTTAATGCCCATTGAATTGCACATGTCCACCTATTCTTTTGCCCTAAAGACTGCTGCATTATCTGTGACTAATTTATGTGGACAACCAAATCTGGTGAAGATATTCTCTGTCAAAAACTTCATGACCACATGATGATCAACCTTTCTGGTAGGAATGGCCTCAATCCATTTAGTAAAGTAATCTGTGGCTACTAGTATCCATCTGTGTTGGCCACTGTAATGTGGATTGATTTCTCCAATGAAATCCAAGCCCCGCTGCTGAAAAGGGCCACTAGCATGTATAGGCTTTAAGGGTAGGGACTTCAATTGCTGCTTCCCTTCAAATCTTTGGCACTTGTCACAAGATTTAACAAATGAAAACACATTAGAAAATAAGGTGGGCCAATAGTACCCAGCTTTGAGGATTTTTTGGGCTATAGTCTTCCAGTAGTGGTGTCCCCCACACATGCTGGAATGAAACTGCTGCATGACTTCCATTGATTTTTATTTGTCCAGACACCTCAAAAGAATTCTAGCGGGGTCCCTCTAGTAGAGCATATTGTCATGGATGCAGTATTTCACTGCCCTAAGCTTGATAGTTCTGGCTTGGCTTGAACTAAGGCCTGGAGGGATTTCTAGCTTCAACAAGAATAGAGCTATTGCAGAGTACCAATTACAAGAAGCTAGAATTTCTGCCAATGACTGATTCTTTTCTGGTTCAGCTGTTTCTTCTTCTTCTGTCTGACCATTTTCTGCAATCATACTTATAAAATCCATGTTTAGAGTTCTGCAATTTTCTTCAGCCATTAATCTGGCAAGGCCCTGACCTCTGACCAGCTTGGTGAGCTTCAGTTCTATGTTAAATTCAATCAGATTTGCAATCCATCTAGCCATTCTTCCATCAGCATCAGGCTGTGTTAAGACATCTTTTATTGAAGCAGAAGGTACATATGCAGTTACCTTAGAATGCAGAATGTAAATTCTGAAAGCTTTCAAGGACTTGATAAGAGCATATGCTTGTTTCTCAATGATATCATACCTTAGCTCAGCATCCCTTACCCTTAAGGTTTTGCTGAAAAATGCCACTGGATGCTTTGAGCCTTCTTCATCTGCTTGCAATAAAACTGCTGCAAGGGTGTCTTCAGAGGCAAATGAAAATATATGGAACTCCTTGCTGTAATCTGGACTGCTCAAGGTAGGAGCTTCCATAATAGCTTTCTTAATGGACTCAAAGGATCTTTTTGCTGAATCAGCCCATTTGATTTTTGACCCTTTTTTCAACATGGAGGTGTATGCTTCACAAGTTTTACAAATTTGGGATAAACCTCCTCACAAAGTTTATTTTTCCCAGAAAGGACTGGATATCCTTCTTTGATCTCGGGACAGACAAAGTCTATATTGCCTTGACTCCTTCTGGGTCAACTCAGACACCTGCAGCAGAAACAATATGTCCTAATAGCTTGCCTTCTTCTAAAGCAAACTGTGACTTTTTAGGATTGACTGAAATCCCAAACCTTATGCACTTCAGGAACACTTTCTTCAAATGCTGCAAGTGGTCATGATGGCTACTGGAGTACACTGTTATATCATCTAGGTAGATAAGGACAAACTTATCCTTCTCTCCCACAAATGCTATATCCATAGCTCTCTGAAAGGTGGCTCCAACATTCATCAACCCAAAAGGCATATTGGAATACATAAAAGTGCCCCAAGGAGTGGTGAATGCAGTCTTCTCTTGATCATTTGGATGCACAACAACCTGGTTAAATGATGAAAATCCATCCAGGAAAGACACCACTTTGGCTCCTGAGACCTTCTATAGCAAATGCTCCATCTTGGGTAGAGGATAGTTGTCTTTCTTAGAGCATTTATTTAAGTTTCTGAAATCAACATAGAGCCTGATTTCTCCACTTTTCTTCCTTACCACCACCAACTTTGCTACCCATTTTGAATATCTGAGAGGCACTATGATTTTGGCAGCCAATAACTTCTTGATTTCTTTTTCAATCAGTGGGAGAAGCAAAGGATTTATTGGCCTCAGCTTCTGCTTGAAAGGAATGGTGTCTTTCTCTAAAGGAATTTTATGCTGGATGATCTTTTTGTCATATGTTTTCAGGTCACTATATTCCCAGGCAAAGACATCAGCAAATTGTTTCATTAAATTGCAGTATTAAGCACATTGGGCAGCAGACAAATGGGTGGACAAATTTATATATCTCGGCTGCTCTAAACTTCCTATGTTATGCCTATAGACTGCAGATTGGTCTTCTTTTGGGCAGCCTTATAAGGCACATCATTCTGGTCAAACAGCTTCTCCAAAGGAACTAGGCCCTTAGGTATAGAATTACTAGGAAGTTGGACAATGCTATCTTTGCCAATTCTGTTTATAAGATGGGGCTGGGGATTTTCTTCCAAGGCTTCGTTCTCTTGGTCAATTTGCATTTTAGAGAATTCATCAATGACTTGCAGGAACCTATTCACTTCATCATCATCTTCAAAAACTTTCCAATGCTGGACATTATCAGGCAAGGATGGTCTGTATTGTTATCACTCAGGTTGTTCCCCAAAACTTGTGAGAAAAGGGAATACGCCCGAGGTAACCACTAACCAATCTTTTAGATGCAATTTCTAGCCAAACTGCATCCAGAGAGGGCTCTCTCTTTATAATTTAACTTTGTTTTTTTGAAGTTTTTATGCTAGTTATGATGTGCAGAGTTTTGTTTTAAGTTTGTTTGGATGGTGATTTTAAACAGACCTAGGATGCAAGTCTGAAAGAGTTTATTCCATTGGGCAATGGAGTCTGTGAAGATGGACTGCTAAGTGTGTTTCTGTGATGATGGGCAATACTACAGAGCAAGATAATCAGTTTTGGAACAATATTGAAAGCTAGAAATTGATGGGATGTAAGCTAGGAGGTAAAGGGCAGTCAAGAATCCTTTATCATGGTGGCAGAGGGAAGGTGCATGAATATTTCAAGGAGCAGTGAAGAATTCCTTGGCGATTTTCAAAGTGAAAGAATTAGTGGAAACAGAAGCATCTAAGAATTTCTGTTTATGCTAGTTCTGAAGAAAACATAAATAACAATAGGAATTGAACACAGAGTGTATTTAAACAAGTTCAGGGCTATTCTTTTTCCCTGTTGTTAAGATTATGAAACATATATGAAATTTGCAAACATAGTAAACACAAAAACACAGTTTAGAATAACTTATTGAGCCAAAGAAAGACACAGGAATTCTGTAGTAGAGCCCAGAATCATCAAATCCACATTCAGAAGGTCCAGCAACATTGCATTTCAACAGCCTTTATATTAGGAAATATCAGAGTTACAGCGCAGTCCAAGAGGAGAATCACCAACCCCGAATACATTCCTTGGGGGGGTATTTATACAAAAAGAGAGTTACAAAATATCTTGTGGATAAGATATGAAGTAATAACTTCCTTCACCTACTCTGTCAGAGAAATAAATGCAGAAATAAAGGTAGGAGTTATTGTGGCTGTGCTGGCTGCTTTAATTGACAAGCTATTTTAGACTTTTTAACCCAGGAATTCGGCTGGCAGTTGTGTCTTTAGTTTGCATTCCTGCGTTGCTGTCCTGATCCTTTCACCTGATCTTGATTTATCTTTAATGTGTCATGATCCTTGCTTGAGCTCCTTCCTTCATATCTGCCACGTGTCTTGCTATTTGACCAAGTGTACATAGGCAGAAAGATCCAAATTACCTAGGTAAAACTTCTAGCATACTCTGCCACCACTGTTCTGTAGGCAACTGATGTCTTTGTAGTTTCACAAGTGTTTCATCAGCCTCAGTATACCTGTAAAAGTTAGGATTGACTTCAAAAATATGATTTATTTCATGTTCTATAAAAAACAAATTTTCCAATTTGTCATATAAACTCTGTCCGGAAGGAGGTCTTATGTCTTCTGAAGTGCTAGATGATGTAGTGATCTGATTTGTTACATACATGTTTACCCTGTGAGCATACTGTTGATGTGATAACAATTTTTGATTGCTTGTTAGTAAACTGGGTAGACCCTTCTGCTGCAAAATTGTGAATTTCTCTCTGAAGGCATTAATGTCCATCTGCATCTCTTGGCACTTCCTTTCCAAAGTCTGTACAAAATTTCTCATTGTTAGCACCTTCTTCACTGTCAAAATGGTGCCTGTCCTGTCCGAGATCTCCAAAGCTGCTAGCTGTTCTTTCGTATGGGTATTCAAAAAATGGATCAACCTATTGGCCTGCTCAGGCATATTTCCCAATGATGCCTTGGCCCTTTGAATTTTCTCTTGTGCCCTTTCCATCAATTCAATTTGTTCATAGATTGTTTGAATTGATAGCCATTGGTCAGTAATGGACTCGCCAATCTTGGTCCACAAAATCATTTTAATGTCTGCCAGAGGTTTATGCAAGGTGAGATCCTTTTCCAATGATTTCACCTTGTTCTCTAGGGTCTTCACCTCTCTGGTTTTCTCTGCAACTGTTATTTTTGATTTGTCATAGCTCACCTCCAGCTTGGCTAGTCTTTCTTTTGCCTCTTTGAGCTCTGACATTTGAGCTTCTAGCTCTTTCACTGCCTTCATCATTTCTTCCATCCTCATGTTGGTCTTTGGCTCTGTTGTTGCTGCTACTATAGCATCTGTGGTTGCTGTACTTGTTGTTGATGTTGGCACGGTGGGAGGGATTGCTGCTGTGTCTGTGGGGGGAGCAGAGACAATTGTTGGAGCTGTTTCAGGTGGCTGGGAGGTCGACTCTCCCTGCTTAGCTTGCAATTCTTTCTCCAACTCTTGCTCTATTTGCATTAGCCTTTGATTCATTCTCATCAACAAATCCATTACATCCTCTTCTACTTTTTCTTGTGCTAGTTCTGTTGTTTGTGGAAGCATGGTGACAGACAGCTTCAATTGCTTTCTAAGGGCATCAATATCTTCCTCCTTCTTCTTTATCAATGCTTTGATGCCCTTGGCATCCTTGGGATCATGTCCCAACTCAATAATTATTTCTTCCAGAGTCTTTATTCTGTTGTCTTTGGCTA